>CM047743.1:23842491-23862076 GCA_026225825.1 Pistacia integerrima | reverse complement strand
TCTTCCTATTCATTTTTATTATCTCTTGCCAGTTGAAGTTTTCTATTTCACAAAGTTGGATCAAAGCTGGTTACTGGTATGCTGGTAGTGAACCTCCCATATCAAAAATAAATTATGCCTTGTTTACTCGCCTTATATGTTCTTTTGCCAATGTAGACTCTTCTACCTACCAGCTCGCCATCCCATCTACCAATGAACAACATTTCTCGAGCTTTACCGATATCGTCAGAGGCAAAAGTCCATCAGTTACAACTCTTCTATCAGTCTGGAATGGACAAAATGCAACAGGCCAATCCATATTGGGCAACAAAGTGAACTATTTAGTTCTATCTTCAATGGTTAGTGATTCTTCTCATAGGAAGTCTTTTATTAAATCTTCAATGAAAACCACCAGACGTTATGGATTTCAAGGGATTGATTTGTTCTAGCTGTGGCCTAATGGTACAGACTTGAATAATATGGGAAGGCTTTTAGATGAGTGAAGAGCTACAAGTACTTCTGATGCATGAAACTCTAGTGAGCCAGAACTAATACTGACAGCGGGTGTTCGGTACATTCCAATTCATGAAACTGTGAGTTATTCGATTGAATCGATGAAAAGGAACTTGGACTGGGTACATGTGGTTGCATATGACTATCTTCTGCCGTCCAGGGATAACGTTACGGGCACCATGCTGCTTTATACAACCCTGCAAGTAATATTAGTACTGATTTCGGTATAAACAACTGGTTAAGCAAAGGATTTCCAGCTAACAAACTGGTTCTGGGTGTGCCTTACCATGGCTATGCATGGTCACTAGCAAACCCAAATGACAAAGCTATCGGCGCACCTGCTTCAGGGCCTGCTGTCACCATTGATGTTTCTATAGGGTACAAGATAATCAGGGCACTCATTCAGAATTATGTATTCACCAGTGGAGCAACTTGGATCAATTTTGACGGAGTTGAAAAGATTCGAGCAAAAATTGCTTATGCCAAGGAGAAGAAACTCCTTGGTTACAATGCATTTCAGCTGTCTAATGATGATAATTGGGCACTTTCTATGGCAGGTGAGTGATTCTTCATAGGAATTCTTGAATTTTGAAGACAGATTTTAATTAATTTAGTGAATTACATTTACAGCTTCTGCAGAAAAGGAGAATCAGGACAATAGCAGGCGATTACTGCTGACGATTTTGATTCCAATTACAATAATACAATGAATGTATTTTACTAGGGTATCCTGTTAATGGTGAGGAAATAGCAGTGAAAAAACTATCTAAAACTTCGACTCAAGGGTTTGAGGAATTCAAGAATGAGGTTATGCTTACTGCAAAGCTCCAACATGTAAATCTTATCAAAGTTATGGGTTTTGCATTGATAAAGAAGAACACATTAATCTATAAGTACATGCCGAACAAAAGTTTGGACTACCACCTTTTTGGTACAACAATTTCTCTCCAACTAACTTTTTTTTTTTTTTTTTGCAGCTTTGAAAACATTGATTAGAATATTATTAATTTGTCATTAATAAATAAATGCAAACCCTTGTAAACAAATTCTTTTGGATTGGACAAAAGGTGTTCAAATCATAGTAGGGATTATCCAAGGGCTTATGTATCTCCAATAATATTCGAGATTGACTATTATTCATCGAGACCTAAAACTTAGTAATATATTATTGGATAAAAATATAAAGCCTAAAATATCAGATTTTGGTATAGCCAAAATTTTTGTGGAAAATGATCATCAAACAGAACGAATTGTTGGAACATAGGTTAACTACACAACAATCTTCTTTTATTCTATATTGCTTTGTAAGCTTGCACTTGGTTAAGACATATGCTTAACACATTATCTTTGATAATTCAATATAGTGGTTATATTCCTCCTGAATATATTATGACGCTGGGAAGTCGCGAGAACCCCAATTTGGCGAGGTTGAAAACTCCACTATGAATGCCAATTATGCTGAGATTAGAATAAACCCCACTATGACAAGAATAGCCAAAAAGCTCACCTTGGTTGGCTAAGCCAAGGATAACTAAAAGAAACCTTAAAGAGAAAAGCAAGTGCTTTAACTCAAATATTTTGATAATGGATGATTACAAGGAAAAAAAGCAAGACTTTATTTATAGCCTTCCAAGTGAAAAAAAGTAAACATCTCTTTTAAAATATCTTTCCCATGTCTTTTTTTTGTCTTAGAACATATATTCAACTAAATTTGATGTCTATAGTTTTGGGGTTCTACTTTTACAAATCATAAGTGGAAAAAAGGTTTCATGTTTATATGCCTGTAGAAGACTTGGGCCTTTTAAAGCATGTAAGTTTCCCCAAGAACAGACCATTAATATTACTAATTAGTATTGGAAATATTTAATTCGATATATATATATTTTCATATACAATTTCAGACATATGAGTTGTGAAAAGATGACAAAGGCATGGAGTTTATAGATCCATCATTAGATGATACACAATCCTCTTGTAAATTAATGAGATGCTTGCAAATAGTGTTATTATGTGTCCAAGAAAACTAAATGATAGACCGTCCATGTTAGAAATTTCCTTGATGCTCAAAACTGGATCCACAAATACAGTAATCAGCCCCAAGAAGCCTGCTTTCTCAGAACAAAGTTATGAAAAGAAAATGACTAAAAGTTCATAATTAATTTCGGTTGATGATGCAACAATTTCTGAAGTGGTAGCAAGATGACTCTAGGCTTTTGCAAGACCAATATTTGGTGGTCCTTGGAGATCGGGTAGGAAGCTGCTTAATTTGACCATTATAACTTTCTGCAATATTACTGAACCTATTGCCATTAAACATGGATGCTAAATATGAAAGCGATTAATTGGTTGTAGTTTCTTCTTATATTATATGGATAATTCAAAGAAAAGGCAAATACGATGACATTGACTTCATGCTTTTCATTTTATTGCTTTACTTTAAGCTAATTTTTTTAAGACATTGAGATGTTTAGCTCAGAACAAAGAAGCAACCACAAAGAGCCGTCTAAGAAAAAATAACGAGTGACATATATTCCAGCTCAACATATTACATATTACATACATAATTATTTGTCCTCCAAGAAAATAACAGGAAATGTCGATAGGACTTTAGCAATTTATTAAGTTTATATTGACTTACCAATGAATACGAGTTTTTGTTCTCTTCCTGGGTACAATAATGTAGGGTCATAGTGTGGCATAAATTAGACTTTAGCCATTATTAATTACAAGGTGCTCAAGGTGTTCACCAGTGCTTACCAATGAATGCGGACACTATTTGATTATGTTTTGCGATGTATTTGTGTTAGTGGTTCCATGCTGCTAATTAGGAACCTCTAGATGTATTTGTTGAAAATCAGAGGAGTAAAAAATAAAATAAAGAACAGCAAATAACAATACACAAAGACACATGATATTTTACCTGGCTCGACATAACTGACCTATATTTACGAATAAGAGAGATTCACTATAATTATATGAATACGATACAAGCGTTTATCATACCATTAATCTAGTAACTTTACATAGGCGGACAACGCCAAATGCGTATGGGTGATTGACAACTCCAACAAAGCCAACCAGTATTCTTAGTGGCCATTATTGTATAAAAACTTGGATTGAAGGAGTGTCCGCAAATAAGTGGGTTTTGTGTTTGCCTTACTGCAGATACGCCTGGGCGCTGTTAAACCCAAAGAGTAACGGTATTGGCGCAGTAGCTATCGGAACAGCCATTACAGCAGATGGGCTTTTGCGGTACTATCACATCAAGAATAGCAAAAAGGGGAATAAAGACGTCCAAGTTAATTGGGAACATTTGGATTAGTTTTGATGATGTAAAGGTGGTGAAAACTAAATTTTCTTATGCCAAGGAGAAGGAGCTGCGCGGTTACTATGTGTGGGAAGTACCTTATGATAATGATTGGGTGCTTTCTGAGGCTGCACGTAGGCAATAATAATTCAATAGTTATTGTCATCTTGCCGATCATTTCCGTTATTATTCTAATAATGTCTGTCTATAAGCAGCAAATATACCATATAAAATGTACAAAATTTTTGTTACATTCCACACTGCCGACAAATGATTTTGAGATTTAAGTTTATAAGATTTGAATATGATGAAACCACAGTCAAACACACAAAATAAAAGAAAACAGAAAAGTAAATAGGCTTTTACAAGCTTGCCAATGTAGCTGAGTGGGGGCTTTCAAGAATTGACTCAACTTATTCACAGCATAAGAAATATCTAGTCTAGACAGTGTCAAATACTGTAGGGCACCAACTGTACTCCTGTAAAGGGCTGAATTTTCAAATGGTTCACTATCTTCAAGGGTAAGTTTGATCCCAATTTCCATTGGAGTGGAGCAAGGCTTGCTGCCAAGCATGTTAGTTTTAATCAGCAAGTCTTTGGCATATTTTTCCTGTGTCATATGAACACTTGACTTTCTTCTTGTCACCTCAAAACCTAGAAAGTATTTGAGTGAACCTAATGGTTTCAAAGCAAATTGAGTATTTAGATCAGTGACAGTTTGCTGAACTAGGCTGAAATCATTGCCGATGAGTAATATGTCATCAACATAAACCAATACATACACTATCTTATCATCTTTTTTGTAAATAAACAGACTCAGATCTGCCAAGGAATGACTGAAGCCCCATCCAAGAAAAGCTTTCTTTAATTTATCAAACCAGGACCTTGGTGCCCGTTTCAGACCATACAGAGCCTGGGTAAGCCGACATACATGATGAGGATGATGAGGACTCACAAAACCCTCAGGCTGAACCATATAAACTTTTTCTGTAAGATCACCATTCAAGAAAGCATTATTAATGTCAACTTGTTGTATATCCCAACCATAACTCACAGCCAAACTCAGTATAACTCTAACAGTGGGAGACTTCACCACAAGAGTGAAAGTTTCAAGATAATCAATACCAGGGGTTTGCTGGAATCCTTTAGCCACCAATCTAGCCTTAAACCGCTGAATAGAGCCATCAGGATGGTTTTTATTTTTAAAAACCCACTTACACCCAACTGGTTGTATCTCGGATGAGGCAGGAACAAGTTCCCAGGTTTTATTAGACAACAAAGCATCATATTCACACTGCATAGCAGCCTTCCAAGCAGGATGTGTAAGTGCTTGATTCTGATCTTTGGTTCCATAGTATCAGGGGCAGAAGTGGAAAGAAGAACAATGTTATGGGCCTTGGCTTTGGCTCTAGTAACTATAGGATGAGTATTAGTGGCAGGATTTAATACTATTACATACTCAATTTAATATGGTTTAGTAATTGTTTATTATTCCTAAACATAGGGGCTATGTTCCTCCTAAGTTCTTGAGAAGGGGTATATACTCTACAAAGTTTGATGTTTATAGTTTTGGTGTCTTACTTCTTGAAATCATGAGTGCAAAAAGAGTTAATGGGCACTTAAACTTCCTAGATTCCTAGTTAGTAAATACGGGTACAGCAAAAAAAGGGTACAGGAATTTTACGGGTATAATATGGTAAACAATGAAAAATACGTTTATAAAAATTCGGCCATGAAATTCGGATACGGGAAAAATACGGTACGGGTATATACGGGTTTAATACGATGCATTGTCAATAATACGTTTTGAAAAATACGGCAATATCAATCTTAGTTTTAATACTTTTATGGATTACTTGACTAAAATCAATATAGTATTTCAAATGCAAAGTATTCAATTAACCAATATCACAAATATACAATATATAACTAATATTTAAATTATAGTCTCCAGACTCAAACACAATATTTAGCCATGATTCTTTACTAATTTAAAACTTGATAAGTTTGATATTAAATGTAACCAATTTTAACTTCCCATTAATCCATTAAATTATTTAAATCAAAAACTAAAATTTTGTCTCACAAATCTATATAAAATATTAGTGTTACAATAGTCTAACTATTATTTTATACTTATAATATATAACAGTTTTTTTTTTTTCATAATAAATTATTATTTTAATTTCATTAATCCAATCTAATTTATTAGATAGCATGGAAATAATTTAAAATATGAAATGTGTTTTGAGTTTAAAATGTAAAGGTATCAGGTGTGGGGGAATGGGCGGGAAAGTGGATGTCTTTGAGAGGGTTATTTTATTATTCACCCCCCCCCCCCTTTTCCAATCTCTTCTCTTATGCCTTACCACTGACTTCTTCTTCCCCACTAAAACGACGTCATTTCAATTATTATTTTTTTCAAAAATTCACGCGAATTATACGGATACTCCAATAATTCGCGAATAATTCGACATTCCTTTATAAAATACGTAAATACGCGTTTTATATGCGTATTTACTAACTAGGCCTAGATTATGTAAGTTTCTCTTGTAACCTTTAGTATTTGGTATCTGTAGTAATCTCTAATGTGAACGTGTTGAAGTTTTTAAATTATGGATTAAAGGCCAATTGCTAGTCGTTGGCCTCTTAATAAGAAATAGTCCAAAGTTAGTGACTAATCACTAACAAGATAAGGTATCAAAAGTACTTATATTTTATCATCTTCAAGCATATGAGCTGTGGAAAGATGGTAAAGGCATAGAGTTTATGAATCTATCGCTAGATGATGCAACTTCCTCTTGTAAACTCATAAGATGCTTGCAAATAACTTTGTCATGTGTTCAAGAAAACCCAAATGATAGACCATCCATGCTTGAGGTTTTCACAATGCTAAAAAATGAGTTGAAAGATATCGAGATTCAAAGTTGGAAACAAAAACATGGAAATGAACAAAGTGAAGATAAACAAAAGGCAGAAATTTGTGGAGAGAGCAGCTCAATTAATGATGTGACAATGTCAGATATTGTAGCTAGATGAGTTACTATAGACTTTATGAGATTCATTTATCTATATGTCACCTTTTTCGGATTTATCTTTAATTTTCTTATATTTTATAAAATATCATTAATATTTTAGGATTTGGTTTATATTATACTTTCTTTGTGTTACTTTCATCATAGTTTAAAGTTTATCCTTACCCTTATTATTATGCAATTGCAGAATCGGGAATATGATTTTTATCTAATACCGTCTGTTAACCAGTTGTCCGGAAATTCTGTTTCGGATAATTGAACACCATTATAGGTGCATTTAACATGCATTTCCTTTTTCCAATCCTTTAAATCCTGGGACCACTCGGGCAATTCAAATAATAGTATGCGAGTGAGATTTTTAGCTATTATCAATGAAGGTAATATAATATATTTTCTAAGAATCGATTGAGTTAATAATAGAAACCCTCTTATTGCTTGAGAAAATAAAAAGCTATCCCAGGTTTCTGCTATTTTCATCCGTACTTTTTCTTTTCTTTTGTATTCTTCTTTTTTATCAATTTTTTTTTGTGTTTCGTTTGTATAATCAGACGGTTTTTGGTCTTTTTGCTGCTATACCAATTTTCGTTGTTTTAAGGATTTTTGTTTTGTTTGTTGTGTTGTTATACTCTTATTTAGTTTTTATGATAACTTTGTTGTATAGTGCTTTTGTAAGTTCAGGTTACAACAATAAATGGTTGAATCATGGCGAACAAAACAATGCTTTTTGTTGCAGTTGACTTTGGTGTTGAAACGCTTGAATAACATGTATATACAATACATCCAAAAACTGTCCACAGTTGACCACCACTAACGGATAGTAGTCGTCGAAATGACGCATGATCGATTGAATCTGGTTGGCTAGGATCTAGTCGTCGTTGTTGACAACCAAACTATGGCCATCATCAATGACCAGATCTCTGACCGTAGATCTGGTTGTTAATGGCTAGGCCGGTTGTGCATCGTTCCGATGATAGCGGCTGACAGTGGCTAGCGATGGTTGTTGGCAGCTTGGAATGGCTTAGATGGGTGGGAGTGTTTTTATTAATGTATAAAGTTTTATTGTAAAATATAATTGTTTTTAGTTGATTAGAGTTAAAAAAAAATGTTAGAATAGGATAATATAAAACAAATCCCACCCAATTTTCATTTTTCACTTTCAAAAGAAAAAATCTTATTTGATGTGGATTGATTTTAAAAATAATGATCCCAATAAATAAACAAACACATATTTTGTTTTTTAATACAAATAAAATAATGGAAAAATGATTCAAAATAGTGAAACAAACAAGGGTATAGTGTTTCAATAATATTTTTACAGGTTCCTTGAAAACATATCTTTTGTTCAGCTAGAGATAGGACATCAATTCCTCTTTTACCTCTGCCGGTGAAGACACACAAGAATAATATCAACCCCAAATTGCTCTGCTCTCACAACAAGAAGAGAGACATCAAAAATCAACTCCGTTTTATTGTGAAAATTTAGAGTTGTAAAGTGTAAACAATACCTTGATGATAACATGGGATGCGATTTAATTGCTACATCAAAAATTAACTCGATCTTACTGTAAATATACAGATTATATGAAAGTTCACTAAAACTAGTAATATACTTTCCCTCATAGAGCAGTTTCAAAACCGTAAGTATAATCCAGTTTGACAACTAAAAGTAAATCCTGCAAGCCATGAGTGTCTTCTCAATTGGGTAACAAAAACATTTGCGTTGCATTTAGCAACAATATTATTGCTCTTCTGCAGATTCCTGGCTTGATGTCCACACATAAACCTGGCCTCCACTTGTGGCTCCTGCCAGCATCCCAACTTCATAAGGGTGTGCATGAAATCTATAAGGAATTGCAGACATATGTGGGCTCTGTAAAGTCTTTATTGTTATTCTTAGAGCTGGAGAAATTACATCGACTCCTCTTCTCATGTTGCCGATGAAGACATATGAATCGTCCCAGCCCCATGCCGCTCTGCTCCAACATAAAGAAGCAAGTTGTGTTAAAAATATACTCAACTTTCATAATATATAGAAAAGCATTCACTGCAGAAGCAGAAAATGTTGGTTACAACCCCAACTTTGTCCCCATAGCATCATCATACTGTTCATTTCATGAGAAATAAGCAAGAAATGTCTGAATTTAGGCCTGTTAGACATGGCTTTCCAATTTCAAGGGATTAGACTATTTATCAGGGTCTTGGCATTGATGCCATTTTACTGCAAAAATTGCATTTGACACAGGAAAGCACATATTAAGATGGGAAAATTAAGAAAATAAGGATCAGAAAAATGTTTTCCACCAAAAGCCTGTTGGATTGGTCATAAAACATAAAGCAGATAATTTGAAATGAAAGACCCATGTTAGCACTTCGGGCAAGAGGAAGACCTGAAAGATGATAACCATCTGCCTGTCTGATTATTATGGTGTATCATGGAAGTGTCCTCAAAGTTGACTCCACTCAATATTCCAACGTTATCATCATAACTACACGAAAAAACTAGAAATAAGTGCTTAATGAAATAGCATTAATCTAATACAGAGGAATAAAAGCTAAATGTGTGACCTTAACAAAATAACAAACCTTGTTGTTGCGAGGTATTTCCCAGAGGGTGAGAAGTATGCAGCATGCACAGCCTTTTTATGACTTAATATCTTCAAAGGTTCAGGTTTATGAGTATGCATACGTCTCAAATCCCAAAGGCAAGCAGTCCCATCTGAGGAACTACTAGCCATGATACTAAGGTTTTGTGAGTTAAAATCAATGGTGTTGATCCTAGCTTCATGAACACGACATTCAGTTGTGGATTTTTTAGTTCTAACATCCCAGATATTTAATCCCCCTTGACCTTCACTAAAATATAAGGTGTTCACGTTGTTTGGGTTTTGTGAAAGAGAATATATGGCGTACTCACTGGAGTGAACCAAATCAAATACCTCCTTTTCAACATCCATCAATCGGATGAAACCATCATAGCAGCTGGTAAAGATCTGAAATTAAAATCAAAACACTTAGATCAGTAACATCTCACGGAGGACAAGACACATTAAATAATATAAGAATAGCACGGAAGATTACAAAATACTAACACTAATTGCCTCACAAAATCACAAAATAAGACTAAAAGCTTATGTTTCGGTACTTGGTTAAATAACACCTACAGCATTTTAAAATTCCGTTGCTTAGTCCAAGTGACATGTGAAAGACATAAGAGAAATGTATAACAAACTGGAAACTGCAAAGATAATGTATGAGACTTCTAAATGTTTCAGACAACAAGTACCTTAGACAAGCAAGATTGTTGAACTACAATTCCTGATATAGGACCAGTATGAGTGCGGTACAAATAAATCCCATCTTCTCCTTCTTGCATAGGATTTAAATTCCAAAATCCAACGTTCCCATACTTATTCCCAGCCATAATCATCCTCATGTCATTAGAAGGAAAAAATTTCACTATCAGTATCTTTCCAGGCATAAGTCGTGCAATATTGTTTGGCTTCAAAGTCAATGATCCCAAATCAACATGACTCCCATGTTCACTCTTCTCTGTCTTAACCACACCCTTCATTAGATCAGAAGAACAAGCGTCATGCTTTCCACTGAACTCATCTTTACAAGCCTTAGACCCATCGAAATCTTTAACTAAGGAACCCAAATCACATTTTTCACTCAAGTTCTCATCACATTCTGGTTTAACACAAACAGCCACTCGTGGTTTCTTTTCAATATCCAAAACTCTATCAGCTTTCTCTTCAATTAAACCACCATGGTGTTGCTTAGCAACACTCAAAATGGCATCCATAAGTGATCTATCAGAACCAGACTCACTTCTATCAGCATAAGCATCTTTGAAACTAATAGGACCACTCACATCAGGAAAAGAGGACTCCTCTAGACTAAAAGACTTTGAATTTTTATTATCAGAATGAGCAAAATGATCAGTTAAACCCTTAGAATCCGGCGGCATCCCTCGAGTTCTTAGAGATCGCCTGATCACAACTGGAGTCTCGGATTTGACCTTCTTCTGTGGACTGACTTTATATGATTTAGTCTCAACTCTGCCACCAACAAATTAACATACGTGCACGAATGAACTTTTGTGTTTACACATCAATGCACAACAGAACAATAAAAGACTTATTTTCACAAATACCACTATATATCAAAACCAAACATCAAATATGTAATATTTCAAAGCCTATTTGCATCTTTCTATGCTATAATTCATGTTGTTACAAGTTTTAACATTTCAGAATTACCGGTCAATATTATCTTATCACTGGCTTCATTCACTTCCAAAACCCTAAAAATTTCTCCACAAAAATGATAGATTTGGTGCAGAAAATAGTTTTTCTTTTTCATATCTATTTATTAGTACCTAAAATAAGAAAATGAAGATGGGTTTGTTCTCCGACCCAGCTTTGTCCATATCAAGCATCAATTCAATAGAAATAAAATTTACATGACAAATCACAAGCCTTATTCATTATCAATACCCACATGATTTCTCTAGAAAAAAAGATGGCTTTAGGGCAAAAATAGGTTCCTTTTTTTTTTTTTTCTTTTAATCCAAATGAAACCCCAAAAAAATGAGAAAATAAAGATGGGTCTTAAATAAAAATTAAAAATCAAACACAAACGCATATAGAGAGAAAAAAGACGTATACTTTTGGCGCTTTCCGGCAGCAGAGAGATCGGAGGCCTTCGAGAGTATTTTAAGAGAAGCAAAAACCTCGTCGTTTCGTTTAATGTTTTGGAGTCGTTTTCGCTCGTATTCAGTCAGTTGTTCAGACGCCATTTGAACACAAACTCGAAGAGATTCAGAGTGTTTGTGGGTTTTGATTAAACGAAGAGTTTTGTTGTGTGTATCAGTGGCGGTGGTGGTTTTTATGTGGTTGGTTCAAGTGGGCGGGAAATGGAACCGGCGGGAATATGTTTCAAGGAGCCACGTGGCTTGATAGTAGCCGACAATATGATCTTATTTTTGGTCTTGCAAGAATTTAGAGAAAAATATATTATTTGTTAATAAGTTTTAATAGATATATAATAAAATAAAAAAATTGCCCAATTGTTGAATTTTATATATAACAAAAAAAATAAATAAATAAATGGTAACAAATTAATTTAATAATAGAATATTAGAGTCCTTGAGCCCTTTGTCATTCCATTACTTCGGATTTTTATTTTCTCCCATTTCAATGTAATTCTAAAACAACCAGCAAACAAATAAATCTCATCCTCCTCAATGTTTTCCTATAAAATAATATTAAATAATTTTTTTTTTTAAATAAAATAAAATACAATCTCCAAAGTCCAAACAGAAAAAAAAAAGTACATACAAAGAAAGAAATGAGAAACAGGATTCATCAAACTTCAATCCCTTCTCCCATTTTCCCACTTTGGTCTTCTTTCCTTGTTCATCCTCTTACTTTAATTTCTTGGCTTTCTTCAATGTTTTTCCTGCTCATCCTTTGAGCATACTTTCTCACACTGTGTAATGCTGTTGGATGGTTTCGATATCCAGACCTTTCAACTTCACTACTGATTCAACGTGCCCTTTGAGGGTGTGGAGCTCTCTCAACCTGTAACATCAAGAATTTATATTAATCTGACTGTTTAAAAGTTGATTATGCATTGGAGAATGACTATATATATATATATATACCAGGATACCTTGCAACTTCAGCACGCCTCTTGGCCTGCTCAGCAAGCTCATTCAAATCATGGTAGTTGCCCTTCTCTTTACCTTTACCTTCACCTTCTCCGGTCGGGAGACCGTGCATGGTACGTTGCGCCATTGCCCATTGTGCCTCTCTTTCTCCCTTGCCAAAGTCTTTCTTGGTTGTGAAAGCAGTCTAGATTGGTCAAAACAATCGAGTTAGTAAAATAAACTGCTTTCATAATCGAAGGAAAGTCTTCGATTGATGCGTTTGTTTTATTGAAGAATTTTTCTGACGTTGGTTTAGTGTAAAAACCTTGTTCTGGAGCATGTTATCCCAGGCCCTGCCACTCAATGCATAGCGAATGAGGAACTTGATGGGATCAAGAGGGAAGTATGTGACAATGCTGAACAGCCAGATGACTCCAGCCCATCCCCATCCAACGCCGTCAACTCTTGCAAAGCCCCAGCTTGCATATACAGCGATAAGAGTGGCAAGCTGTGTATAGAACAAGCACCAGAAAATTAGAAACTAATATTGATTCAAGCATTGTCTTGTGCCAAGTGAAATTTTTACATGAAATTTACTGACCAATTGTGCTACAAGGAAGGCAGTAATAAGCATGAAACCAGGGCGCTCCAGGAAGGACCAGCTCCTTGACCTTGTTACAAAGATAAGTGCTTGACTGATGATGCTCACTTGGAGATACAGAGCTGATGCAAGCTGATCTGGTTTGTCAAATATCGGTCTCACTCCAAAGTTTTTCTGCAATTTTTAAGCTTATATTAGCTTCACTTTATGAATCCGGGTTCCAAACTGGAGACTAGCCGAACCCTACAGTCTCGAACTCACAAAACCTGTGGGAGCAAACCATATGTTTTTGACCTAGTGTATATTCTTAGTGAGTTAGTTACTTACAGAAAAGAAGTTGGTGTCATGGACAAGCCAGAAGAAGATTGCAGTCCAAAGAGCCATGTAGGTTCCGAGGACGATACCAGTGGCAAAGATCTCCTTGAGCTTCCATGAGTCGGGCATTGGAGATGGCTTCACTCTATCCTTGGAGATGGTCATGATGGTACCATCATTGAGTACGGCAATAATCAAAACCATGAATGGAGGGAAGTCGAACTTCCAGATGAGGGCGACGAGCAAGAATCCCAACACAACTCGGATGGTAATTGAAACTGCATATATTGTGTAGTTCTTCATCCTTTGGAAAATGGCTCTGCTTGTCAATACAGCACTGATGATCACACTCAATCCGGGCTCAGTTAACACAATGTCTGAGGCACTCCTGGCAGCATCAGTCGCATCCGCGACTGCAATGCCGATGTCTGCCTTCTTCAGAGCCGGGGCATCATTCACACCATCTCCTGTCATACCACAAATGTGTTTCCTCTCCTGTAGCTTCTTGACAATCTCATACTTATGTTCTGCATAAATTAAAGCACTGAAATGAGACATGAATCTTGTGTTTAGTTGATGAAAATGAAAATTACATACCGGGGAAGACTCCAGCAAATCCATCAGCCTTCTCAATTAGCTCATCAACTGGTATGGAAGAAATTGACTCATCCTGGCTCTGACCAAGGAGAGAGGATGAGGGGTACATATTTGTGCCCATCCCAAGTCGACGACCGGTTTCTTTGCCAATAGCGAGTTGATCACCAGTGATCATCTTAACATTGACACCAAGGTCAAGAGCACGGCGGATAGTCTCTGCACTGTCATGCCTTGGAGGGTCAAAGAGAGGCAAGAGACCGACAAACTCCCATGGAGCTCCAGGACTTTCCTTGGTATTCTCTGGGACTGTCTGCAAATGGAGAGAGCATATGGCCCAATTCAATTAGTTAGGAATTCATAAGTAGTGTAGAATTATCATGAACAAGTACTACACATTTAGGAAAATTCACCTGTCTGGCAACTCCCAAGGAACGCAGACCGCGTTCAGCAAAATTGGCAATGATCTCATGAGCCTTTTTCAACGTCTCACCACGGAGCTCACAGAGATCAATGATCTGTTCAGGAGCACCCTTGCTGCTTCTGTACCAGTCCCCATGGCTGTCAATGTAGGTGATTGCAGTGCGCTTGTCCACTGGATTGAAGGGTAAGAAATGCATCTCTGTGATTCCAGCTCTTGCCTACAATACGAAAACAATAATTTACTTCACTGAGTCTCAGCAATCTACACACGACCAATGTTATTGAGATGGATATTGTATATACCTCCTGGGGGTCACTCAACATTCCAACAATTGAAGCATCAATAGCATCCTGATTTTCAGTCCTGGAAGCCCTTGCTGCATACAAAACAAGGCCATCTTTGTCGGTGTCCTTTACAAACACCTGAAATTGTAGATATACACACCATTATTATAAGGAGTCAAATGTTTTTTTTTTTATCCATGGCATTGGCTTCAGACACCAACCTCAATAAGGCTTTTATCTACTGTAAGCTTGTTGAGGGTGAGAGTTCCCGTCTTGTCACTGCAGAGAACATCCATTCCAGCCATTTCTTCAATGGCAGTCATCCTCTTTGTGATGGCACCTTGCTGTGACAGCCTATGTGATCCAATAGCCATTGTCACTGACAATACTGTTGGCATGGCAATTGGGATACCTCCAATAAGAAGCACCAATAGATTGTCAATACCATCTCTGTAACTCCTGCGCTGGATTGGATACATCACGATGATCTCAAGCAACATTCCCACCGCAATCGAGCAGATACAGAAGTTACCAATGGCTGTCAACACCTGAACAGTCAAATTGAAACAAAACAATGAGTTAAAACTCAATTCATATGTGAGAATTTTTATCATCAGTAATAAGAAAAGTCACAAATGAAGGCCAGCTTTACCTTTTGGAAGTGGCCAACATTGTTAGTGCTATCGACAAGGTGAGCAGCTTTGCCAAAGAAGGTATGGACACCAGTAGCAATGACAACAGCCTCAATTTCACCTTGCTTGCAGGTTGAACCGGAGAACACCTCTTCACCAGGGTTCCTTGTAACCGGGAGGGACTCACCAGTGAGGGCAGCCTGATCAATCTTCAGTGGATCTCCCTCCAAAAGACGAGCATCAGCCGGTACAATATCTCCCAACTTGATACTAATTATATCTCCTGGTACCAAAATCTCTGCCTCTTGCTCTCTCCATTTCCCGTCCCTCAACACCTGCAATGCAAGTTATACAGTCATTCTCAAACGCAGACGTTCGCAATGTCAGGAAATTATTTCTGGCTTCACAAAATGCGAAGTTAAAGCAGAATTACCTTAGTTTTAGGGGCAAGACCAGCCATCAAAGCAGCTGCAGCATTACCAGCATTGTTTTCTTCAATAAAACTAATAGTAGAGTTGATAATCAACAAAGAAACAATACCAATGAAGTCAGGCCAATCTGGCGGCTTGCCACCTCCATTGGCTAAAACAATGGCCATGATAGCAGCAGCTTCCATAACCCATGATAAAGGATTCCACATAAAACCTAAAAACTTGAGAAATTTACTCTCCTTTTTCTCCTCAAGCTTATTCATACCAAATATTTGAAGCCTTTTTTCTCCTTCCTCTTGTGTTAACCCTTTTTCTGTACATTTTAGCTGCGCAAAAACTTCCTCCATAGGAACTTTCTCCTGCACAAACACAAATAACAGTGATCAAACACAACTCATTGAACAAAAAAAGTAAGAAAAAGGGTAATCAAAGTTTACTTACAAGATCAACATTTTCTTTCTTAATTTCTTCTAATGATATATCGGCCATGCTGCAAGTTTATTACAAAGAGTAGGGAGAAAATAAATAAAAAAATTGCTAATTAATGAAGAAAGAAGAAGCTTTGATCAGATCACAAAACCGCCCTTTATTGCTCTTCTTCTTTCTTCAACTGTCTAATTTATTCAAGTTATTCTAATAAGGCCTCCTCTTCACCCATACTCTATTTTATACAAAAAGAGAGAGAAAGAGGAAGAACGAGATTTGTTTATTTGAAACCAATATTACAGTGAGGCAGCTAACTCTTCCCTTCAATTCTGATTGGTTTTATAACTGATTTTTTTCTAGGAAAATTAGAGGGAAAGAGTGGAATTCGGAGATGGTTGGTTTTGCTTCCAAAAATGTCTCCGAATTTTTCTTCAAATTGTTGAACTAGGCTCAAATATTTGGATCGGTTCTTCTCTGTTAAAATTTGGCTAGTGTCTGTTGAATCATTTCTGTCAAAAATTTTGTCGTTAAACTCTCCCCCCGCAATATCAAAAACTATATCATATACTAAAAAAGATATTCCAATTCTGTACTGATAGTCTAATTAACGTATCTTATAATTAATTTAATCTTAATGAACTTCAGACCCCTTTGCTATGGAAGCTTCATTACTGAATGAGATGGTGATAACTGGTGCATAAAAAGGATGTCAGTGGTAGCCATGGATATGTTCTCCAGTATAATTACCGCATAAAAACTGCATTCGATCAAGTGACATTACATACTATACACAAACCATGGGGGAGAAGATCTATCTTTGTTTCAGGACTTTCCTGTCAATAGTAACAACAGCATATGTGCTTTGCAAGAATATCCCATTCTCAATGAAACTACCCAATCTACTAGTGAGTGATATTGTCATGAAGTAAACCCTCCAACTGTATGTACCTCGACTAATCTCCAAAACCCTGAAGTTAATGATAATACACTCAAGAGTTCTTATCGTTCCACCCGGCCATCCAGGGGTGGTTCACATTCTACTACATTGTATACACAGAATAAGCAAATTAAAGATGTTTATGTACATATAACATCATTTGGATGATGAAATAATTAAGATTATAGAGTTTCATTATTATTATTATTAAAGTATTGGAGGAAATTAATATGTAAGTATAAAAACAATTCATATTTTCCAATTATTGACTTCACTTAAATTTTGCAAGTTATACACCAAAGAGAAGACTGAGATTTGTTTATTTGGAAGCAATATTATACTTGGGCAGCCAGAATTGTCTCCGGATTTTGCTTAAAGTTGTTGAACTAGGCTTCTCCTTGGCCTCTCTTTTGTAAATTTGGATTTCATGGGTCAAAATTTTAGCCATTAAACTCTCCTCGTTGTATCAGAAACTACCATATACTATTGAATCATTAATAATTAAATGTCTATTTAACCTAAGTTATAATTTATTTAATATTGATGAACTTGAATTTCTTACAAAGTTGATCCATGTATACATCTTTTATTAGAGTTAAATGGTGTGGATGTCCAAAATGAAACTGCTAAAGAAGTAAAGATCGCCAATTCATTCGGATCACCAATTCATCCAAACCCCTTCGCTATGGAAAACTGACCTGTGGTAGGTACAAGTAGGACTGCAAACGAACTAAGATGTTCGCGAATAGCTCAATGTTCGTTTGATAACAGCTCAATTCGACTCGATAACAAATTGTTTGCGAAGAGTTTGATATTCATTCGATAATGTGTTCGATTCGAGTTTAGACATGAGGTGTTCATTTGATTATATTTGCAAACATACTGCGTTCGAGTGATCCATCAGTTCGCAAACATCATGTTCGCTTATTTGTTTGTTTATATTCGAAAACATGATATATATTATTATATATATTTATGGTGTTAAGTTTATCAATGACTTTTTGTGGCTTAATAATAAAAATGCAATTCTTTTGACTTTAAGGTCCTCAGTTCTGAGTTGCATTAATATCATATTTATATATATATTTTTTTTCATTTTTATATAATGTTTGGTTTAATTTAGATGAATTTTTTTAATGGTAATCAATAATAAAATATTATGATATTTTTATTTATATATAAATATAATATGTTTGGATTTTTTTTTCAAATCATCAATAATTAAATATATAACTATATAACATTTTAATTAATAATTAATAAATTATTATGATAAATAAGATGACAAATTTAATAACATAATCAATTGATATATAACATAGCAAATCTAATAACATAATAGTTTCATATTTTTTCAAATGTAATCAATAATTAAAAATTATAAGATAACATTTCAATTAATAAATAATAAATATAATATGATAAATTGATGAACATAACATATTGTATAATCAAGTGATATATAATATGACAAATTTAATAACATAATAGCTTAATTAAACCTAAGATATATATATATATATAATTTTGATAGTTTAATAACATATTAAACATATTTAATCTATGTTAATATATGTATGATAATAATTTTATATATACACAATTATATATATATAAAATAAAAAATCAATAACCAACAAACTAACCTGACCCAGCCCAAATTTGGTGTATAGTTTTTATTCGAATAGGTATTCGAACTAGTTATTCGAATAAGTATTTACAAGTTATTTGAACGATCACGAACAACACGTTTGATTAATCGAACAAACTCAAATGGCCATTCTATGTTCGTTTGAGTTTAAACATGATTTCGAACAACCTTTTGTGCTTATCGAACGATTTTTGAACAAAGATGTTTGTTCATGTTCAATTCATTTATAACCCATGGTTGGCTGGTTGTACATCTCAACAGGTGTGAAAAATTTACTCATAAGGAGTTATTTTATTTATTTATGATAATTTAAAAAAGAATTTCTTTTTTAAAACAATAAAATTACGCTTGCTACTTTTTCATATAACTTTTTATACAACTTTAAGATGCTACTTTTTCATATAACTTTTTATACAACTTTAAGATGACAACTCCCGATTGATCAGTTTGCATTTAAGCAGACGAGACCTATACAACTTTAAGATGACAACTCCCGATTGATCAGTTTGCATTTAAGCAGACCTACTGCTAGTTGACCAAACGCAAATTGCCATATCAGGATTCTATGAAAAAATTGCATAAAACAGTTGTAAGTTTAATTCTGCTATTTCTAAAATAAGCTGACATGATATGCCTTTTTAAATCGTTCATGTATATCAACCACCATCCATGATAGGTCAAACAATCAGATTAGCACACATTAATCTGTGTATAAACCACACATGATGCCCCCTGATTGACCAGACACATTATAAACCACACACATGATACGCTTTGATCGGCCGGAAGCACATTAATCCATA
>CM047743.1:23611287-23842391 GCA_026225825.1 Pistacia integerrima | reverse complement strand
ACATTAATCCATAGACCAGACATGAGCCATACCATACAAATATGACAGACGAGATTGGTTAGACACATCAACAGCTCCATAAGTGCATTTAACAGTCTCATCATTATCAAATCTAAATCTCAACAAAGTAAAATTTAAACAAAAGAGTAAGTAATGCAAGCAAGCATGTATCTCTAAGAGTAATATTGTTATGATATGGTGATAATTGGAGCACAAAAAGGATATCACCAGTAGCCATGGTTAGGTTCTCTAGTATAATTGCCGCATAAAAACCGCATTCGATCAAATCACATTACATACTATACACAAACCATGGGGAGAAGATCTATTTTCATTTCAGGACTTTCCAGTCAATACTCAATACACAAACCATGGGGAGAAGATCTAGTTTTATTTCAGGACTTTCCAGTCAATACTCAATAGTTACAACTTACAACGTCATATGTGCTTCGCATGAATATGCTTAAACATGAAATCAAAATGGTTTTTCAAACACCTGATGTATTCCATTGTTAATCAATATCTCCACTTCCCTTCCCTGCAAAAGTTGAATGCATAAACAATCAACAAGAAAATGACTACTTACATCTATCTGGATAGATTTCACAGCCTCCCTTTACTCACTAATTGAAGATATGCAGAATTCTGGTGATAAGGCCACTGTCTCTACATCCTACCAACCTCAAATAAACAGACTCCTCTCAAGAAAATGAATTTTTCATCTTCAACATAGCAACTAAAATTACATTAAACTCTTCGACCAACTTCACAAATTATCTTCTACATGTTCAAGTCTCCTTGATCCTCACTGAACAAACTTCAATTGTTTTTCATGAATACCTAGTCAACCAATCGATCATAAAATATAAAAAACAACCTTATGCCTGAGATTCTAATGCACTGTGGCACTCAAGTACAATCAGCGTAACTCTTCCTCTAACTTATACTCACGCTAATAATTTCTGACCATAACTAGGTTCGGTTTCTTATGCAGAAAAATGAGTAATGCTAATCTTACTCACCCTTTTACTCATTTTCTCTTACTCCCTTCTCTCTCTTCTTATACCCACCTACCACATGAGTGAGTAAGAGAAAATGAGTAAAAGGGTGAGTAAGAGTAGCATTACTCCAGAAAAATACCACAATTCCCTATGCAAAGATGATGTTACCAGAGAAGACATGCATCCATCAAAACCATAAAATCCCATTAAAAAACTACCTTACTTTTGAGTAAACTCAACCACACCCCATCACATAAGAGAAAAGAAAATAACATTGAACACATTCCGAATAACAAAATGATTAAGAGAGGCATTAGAAAAGCAACTTCAACATCTCACATTGAGACAGATAGATTAGTTAAGGTCAAAGCCATAACTCGAAAAAATAAAACATACAATAAATCTCAAAAGATTAATCTCTCAGTAGCTCCAAAAATTAAAACAAAACTCCCAGTCTTGCAATTAAACTAATAAGACTTAACAAAATCAAATGCTTAAACTAACTCATCCATCTTAGAACCCTAGTTTGGTACGGCGCCAGTGCCTACGCTTCGCATTATACCTGCAACAAAAACAAAACAAAACAAACCCATCAACTAAAATGCTTTCAACTCCAAAACAAAAAAAAAAAAACAATCCCATCAATACCTGATAGTGTTGTCTGTGCGCATACGGATCCAGTGAGGGATGGGCCTGTTCTGTCTCATCTTCTTCGCCAGCTTCTTCTTGATGATGAACGTCTTGTGTGACGGCTACACACATAAAAACTCAAGTCAAACACTTACATTTTTGTGAAAAAAAAATATATATATATATATATAAAGCCAAAAAAAAAAAAAAACTAGAGCTTAGGAGGCAAAAATAAGCTCGACACAGTGACTAAAAGACCTAAAACAAGATGGGGTTTTACCATTTTCCCTTGTGGAGCTTCGGAGACCAGAGGTTGACGAAGCTGAAGCTGCTGCTGATGGCGAATAAAACCCTAGTTGCCAGACGGTTAGGTCACTTTATATAGTACAGTTATTTCAGCGGTAAGCAATGAGTTGGGCTTGTGTTATAAGATGGGCCTTTTTGGTAGGATTAATTGGAGGCCTTTTATGATGAATGCATTTGGGCCGTAATTCTCTTGGCCTTGGAATCATATGACCAATATAATTGAGGTCATCTAAGATCAAAAGTCCAATGCTAACATAAGTTTACTCTAGCCACCCTGCGTGGGCCGGTGGGGTGATAAGAATTCTTAGGTGTATTATTCAAGAGATCTGGAGAAAATTAATAGCTAATAAGGGTGGTTATTGAAGGGTTTACCTAGTCATTAACTTCAGGGACCCTAAGAAATTAATCAAGGTATGTGCAAATTGGCCTTAAATACACCCTAGGTCACCAAAAAAAAAAAAAAAGGTTTAATCTAATAGTGGATCCAAAAGAATGACCAAAACCCATTATATCAAGATTGAAGTGTCACTGATGGGTAATCTTGCTTTAATACAAATGATACTCATTTGACTTAGATCAAATTCATTAGTTGTGTTCTAACTTTAGTGTACCATTAGATTAATATGATGACCAAGATCCATAAGACCAAAGATTGAAGCATTAGTAGTGAGTAACCTTACCCCAATAAAAATGATCAAGACCTATTAGACCAAAATTACAATATTAATAGTTTTTTAGGGTTCATTTAGGGAGTTTCATGGTAACGGTATTGAGATTTTAGCGGTTTTGAGAGGTTTTTAGTAGTGGTTTTTAAAACATTCCAATCCTATACTTGGGAGTTTATTTTCTAACAATTCTAACAATTTTTTAAAATGATAAATTTATATATATGCCCATAAAAATACCCAACTTCAATTAATTCTTTGGAGTTTTATTTTTTCAATTACAAGATAAGAGTTCTTTATTTGTTTTTTATTTATTAGTATTTTATAACTTCAAATGTGATAAAGTCTCATTATTATTCTTTGTCATTCTTTGCAGCATCTGGAATGATTGAAAAATTGTAGCTCCTTTTCTCCAAGAAAGCATTTAGAAATAAGATTTTTTTTAAAAAAAATTTGATGATTGCTTAAAATTATTTTATATTTAATATGGTTGGAGACGTGTATAATATAGTTAAAAATTTTTTATGGATATAATTAGGATAGTTTTGTAATGGATAGGGTATTTGTGGAATAAAATTTTAAAACCAACCTAAATACCCCGATTTAGGGTGTTTTATAAACCCCTAAAAAATATACTACACTGATTCTGAAGGGTTTTTGAGCCAGTAAAAAATAGTACATAAAAAACTGACAAATAATAGTTTTAGAACACCTTAAAACCAATCCAATTAAAAACACCTAAAAGCTAGTGGAAAAAAACTCTCAAGTAGACCCCCATGCTTGGGGTGAGCACGCGCGTGGTAGAATCGGAATTGAAACCGGAACCTACCCGAAACCGACATTATGAGAGTAGGTTTCTGTTCCATTTTTTTGGAACGACATTTATGCGTCACGTCTTTTGGTTCCTACATGTGGAAGGAAGGCCAAGGAATCGGAAGTGAAAAAAGAACACCTGCGGTACCCTGACTTGAAACTTGCAGTGGGTACCCTGTTTTGGAACCTGGGTTGAAATAAAATATATGTGAAGAATGGGGGGTCTATTGTGATTTTACATATCAAAAAATTAAAATAGAAAAAGTTAATTTTTTACAATAACCTAATTAAATAAATATACAATTATACTTATTACATATAAACCACACCACATAAAAAACTTTAATATATTCTAATATATTAATATTAAAGTTTTGATTAATTAAGTGTATAATTGGAAATTAAAAACCAATTAAAAGTATTTTAATGTTATCAAAAGAATTATTTTTTAATAGAAAAGTATATTTGATTGAATAATAAGTATAATATTTAGTTATTTACTTCAATTATCAATTTATAAGTATATCTTTAATAACTTGATAATTAATTAATTATATAAAATAAATTGATAAATATTAATACATTACTAGTTAAATGATTATTTAATCAATTATAACATTACATTATAGTTAAATAATTACTTAATTAATTATAACATTTTATTATAAACATTAGTACAATATTTAATTAAACGATTAAAAATTTTATAGTATGATTACTTAATTCATTTTAACATTACATTATAGTATGATCACATAATTAATTACTCCATCTGTTTTTTTTTTTTAAAGTCGTTTTAAGGGTGTAGTTTTTTTTCAAATTAAATGTCGCTGCTTATCTTGTCTGTCTCCCTTCTCCACTTTTTGTCATGGCCCACATCTCCTCCCTCTCTCTTTATTTTATCTTTTCCCCTCTTCTCCTCTCTTCCATATTTTTCCATCGCCCACTTCTTCTTTCTCTACTCTGCGTCTCTACTTCCATCTTCTCTCTCTTTTTCGCTATCTCTTCCCTATCTCCTCTCTTCCACATTTTCTATCACCGACAAAAGAGATGGAAATGGAACAGAAATGGAAATGAGTGAGGGACGACTAAATAAAAGAAATGGAACAGAGTAAAAGAAAAGAGACGAAGATGAGCAGAATAAAACAAATGTAAATTATTTAAATAATTCAATGTGTGCAGCGGGAAAGTTTTTTCCCACCTGCAAAATCAAGAGGAAAAAGTTGGGTGGGAGAGAGAAGAATTTTTTATTTATTAAAAGTCATGTACACCCTTGAAAGGACTTAAAAAAAATCATAATGAAAATGATTACTTCACTAATTAGACATTATATTATAAACATTAGTAATTTGCTATATTAGTACACTACTTAATTAAATGATTATAAATTTAATTAATTATAATATTATATTATAAATTTATGGTATGATTACTTAATTAATTATAACATTATGTTATAAACAAATGATTACTTAATTAAATGATTATAAATTTAATTAATTAAAAGGATTAACTTAATTAATTATAAACAAATTCCATTATTAAATAATTAGGTTATTATAAACATTAGTACAATACTTAATTAAATGATTAGAAATTTAATTAAATTATAATATTATATTAAAGATTTATAGTATGATTACTTAATTCATTATAACATTATATTATAGTATGATTACATAGTTAATTATAATATTATATAATGAAATAATTAACATAATTAATTATAACATTATATTATAAACATTAATAATTTACTATATTAGCACAATACCTAATTAAATGATTAGAAATTTAATTAATTATAGCATTACATTATAAATTTATAGTATGATTACTTAATTAAATGATTACTTAATTAATTATAATATTCTATTATAAATATTAGTAGAATATTTAATTAAATAATTAAAAATTTAATTAATTAAAACATTATATTATAATTAAATAATTACTTAATTAATAATAATATTATATTATATTATAATCACTTAATTAATTATACATTACATAGTTAAATGATTACTTAATTAATTATAAATTTATAACATTATATTATAAACATTAATAATTTACTACATTAGTACATTACTTAATTAAATGATTAAAAATTTTAATTAATTATAACATTACATTATAGATTTATAGTATGATTACTTAATTAATTATAAATTCCATTATAACCATTAGTGCAATACTTAATTAAATGATTAGAAATTTAATTAATTATAATATTAAATTATATATTTATAGTATGATTGTTTAATTAATTTAATTAATTGTTTGTGTTTTTGGTTTTGATTGAGGAAATTTTATGTGAATTTTGATGAATCGATTGAATTCAAGATTGCCTAGAGATTAAAAGATTTATGTGTCACCTTGGACACAAATGAATAAGTAATCAAAATTTGTTAGGGGTGTATTTGTAAACTTTTAAGGTATTTTTGTCATTTTTAAAGTAATAGGGGGTAATTGATTTTTAACATGGTACCCGAGAAAGGAATCGGAACCTTCATTTTAGGTTCGGTTCCTTGAATTTAAGAACCTTTATTGTGCGGTTTCGGCCTTCGATTCCTTTTTTGGGAACTGCATTGCGTTCGATTCCAGGGCTGATTAAAAATGCAGGATACTTTGAACCGCTCACCCCTACTTATGCTCTTAACATTTTTGCCAATACATTATCCTAATTTTGTTCCGAACTGTAATCTCTGATAAAAAATATAGCTCCATGGGCAAAAGCTCTTTTCATGATGAATTCTATGATGTATTGGTGTGTAGTGATGAGTAGGGGTGTTCTTGCCTCGATCTCGCATTTTTTGTTTTTTGAAGAAACCGAATCGACTGGCCTGCTTCCTAGTTATCCTGCAACTGGAACCGTGACAACAGCCTTCGTTCTTGTTCCCGGGTACCTTATAAAATTGTAATTACCCCCCAAAAGTTTTTAAAATGGTAAAAAAACCCTAAAAAACTTACAAATACCCCCACCTAGCATTTGTTAACAAAAATAAAATTACAAATTATAAATTCAAAATTGTAAACTTCATTACTTTGTAAAGGTAGATTCTCAAAAGTCAAATCAACTTACTTTAAATGTTATGAAATATAAATATAAATATATTCACATTACTTTTTCTACAAAAGTTTTTATTAACCCACCTACTCTTTAATTTTATTTTAGTCTCGGTTCAGGTTACAGTTACGGATTCTAATAGCAGAACTCACGTACCCAGGTGGCGGTTTGGAGGGAGGGCAAGAACCAAACCTGGTACCCTCTGGTTCTAGTTCCAATCGGTTCTTTTGAACACCCCTAAGTATATTTACATTACTTTTTCTACAAAAGTTTTTATTAACCCATCTACTCTTTAATTTTATTTTATAATAGTCTTGGTTCCCGATTCTGGTTTCGGTTCCTAACTATAGGAACCGAATCCGCACAAAGAATTCTGCCTAAAAATTTGAAACCGGAACCTATCCGTTGACGGTCGGTTTCGGGTAAGAACCGTAACCAAACCCCAGATACCCATGGGTTTCAGTTCCAATAGGTTCTTTTGAACACCCATAATGATGAGTATATATAACGTAGCTTTAGTAATAAAGTCTTATGCTATGAATGCATAAGCAGGTAAAAGAGTACATGTGTTGAGCTACCAAAGAAGTACATGTGTTGAGCTACCAAAGAAGTAATAACCCCTAAAGAAGCGAGCAAGACCTAATTGAAAATGAAGTGAATTATTATTATTATTATTTTTGGGGTAAACCAATAATTTTCTTTCCCGCGATTCAAACACAAAACCCCCGCATATAACTAACTTCATTAATTAAAGAGTTTGTCGTTTGGCGCAAAGGGAATCAAATGAATTATTGATTGTGTCATAAAGACGCCCATATCCGATCGTCCTTCTTTTAAGGAATATGAACTTCTAAAAGATCTTTTATACTGTCCGATCCCAAAATTATATTGAGATCAATACTCACTTAACCAAAACTGAAGCATCAGTAATCTATTAGACTGAGATCGAAGCCTCAATAACAATTATCTTTACCTTAACAAAGATAACCAAAATTGAAGTATCATAGTGGGGTAATCTTACCGGTGATGGGTAACTTTACCTGTAGTGGGGTTAACCTTACTCTAGAAAAATAGGTCTTATTCCTGCATTATGACGGACCAAATTAGAGTTACATTAACATGAAACCATAACCCACACCTAACTCCCGAACCTAAGCGTATGAGGAAACGGTATATATATACCTGTAAGTACACAAGCTGCTCTCTCTCAATCTCAAATCTCTTTCAACTGTTAGTCAAACTGGGATTTTGTGGTAATCAGATCAGGCGGTTGTGGTTGGGTTCTCGTTTTTTGATCTCCAAGACTTTTCAACAACGAGAAATTCATTCAAACACCTATCAGTCACCACAATGCCTCGCTCTTGCAAGAGAAAATCATCGGCCCCACCTAGCCCTTCACGTGTCAAATCTTTTTCTGACTCTCGTTCTGGTACCCACTTCTATTTTTCTTTTTAATTTTCAGAAAGTTCTTTACTTTTATGTTTGTTTGCCAAGAAAACGCGGGAAAGTGGAAGAAAGATTGAAACCTTTAGCTAATTTATTAGAATTTGTAGTTGAGAAGATACTTGTTTGTTAAACAGCAAGGAGAATCGATGTAAAAAACTTTTATTTATTTATTTATTTATTTTTATTTGGGGTTTGTTCAAGTTTTGTTATTTTAAAGGAGGGATTGATTATGTGCTGAAAGTTTCAATCTTTTTGTTTGATTGCCTAGAAAGCGCGGGAAAATAGCAGAATGTTAAAAAGGAAATAAAAAATTGAAACATATAGCTAAAAGGAAAAGAAAGATCGAAACTTTTAGGAGATACTTTAAAAACTTGTAGCTTTTTGTTTATTCGTGGACTGTTTTGAGATGAAAATTGTTTGTTGAATAGCTAGGAAAGTTCAAAAAATTTCTTTTTGGTTCTAATCATGTTATGTTATTTCTAAGGAGTGGGAGTAATTAGATCTTATTGTTGTTGTAGTTAAGTTTTTATCTATTAATTCATTGCAATAATTAGAGAGTTTACAGTTTTGATTTAACAAAGAGGGTTTCGGATTTAGGATTTGGGGTTTTAACTTTGGTTTTGCGATTGAGTTTACCACACTTAGTAAGTTTAATGGTAGACAGGTGAGGGACTTGGTGGGGCCTATGATTTTGAAAAAAAAAAAAAAAAATTGTATGTGGCTTGTTTTTGTTGGATAGACTTACTGATGACGTGTTACGTTTATTCCGTACAAGTTTTTTCCATGTTAGTAGTATCACCTTGCAAACTCTTATATAGAAGTTAATGCAATATAAAGATAATCCAAAGGGAAATTAAAATAGATGATATGATTAAAACACGGCAGTATTAAATCATTTTGTATGTAAACATTGATATAATGAGTTTGCAGGTATAATACTCTATTCTTCTAAGTTTTAACTGAATGCATGATTTGCAGGTGTGTAAACCTGGGGTATGATTTTGATTTATTTGTGTCTAAATATTGATCACCTACAATTTGCTAGAAGTTGTGTAAAAGTTTTGTTTTCATCTGTTTAATCATGGATCCCGTAGTGTCTAACCATATGATGCTTGTTTTTCATGTTAGGTAAAGCTAAAACAAAGGATGGGGTACGAATAGACTTGTTCAATAAATATGCAAATAATGGTATAATTGAGTAAGTATCTACAATTCTAAAACAAATTTATCATGTTTGTTGTGTCCTTGAAATATTAATTTAACTGCTGTCATGCTAGGTAATTTCTTCTTTTGTTTGTATATCTTTCCTATAAATCTATTTTTTTAATCTAATTTCCATAGAAGTTTTGTTGTACGGCATGTGTGTTTATTAATGATGGTTGTCTTTACTTGTTAGTTTCTTGTTCAGCAGCCAAAATTGCTAATGTTCCCTATTTAAACTGAAAAAAAAGCTCTTTATTTATGTATTTGTTAATGAAGAAATCTGTCCATCTTAATATGAGCATTATTGGAAATCTGTTGTAATGTTACAGCTGTCTGAAAGTTGATGTAAGCACAAATGGTGGTCGATGAAGTTGATGTTATAAATTCTGCATATGTGATATTATTACTGAATTTTTCATATTTTTATATTTTGATGAGCAGTCCAGATGGAATCATGGTTCTTTGCAAGGATCTGGAAATGGAGCACACTGATGTCAGGATGTTGTTGCTTGCTTGGTATCTATTCTAATGTGGAATCAGTGCTGGGTTGTGCTTCATACTGATTAACTTTTTAACTGATATTTAGTTTTGGTTTTCTGTAATTACAGGAAATTGAAGGCAGCAAAGCTGGGTTATTTTACCCAGGTAAGCCAGAGCAGTGATTTTAGAAACTTGTAGGCTTATACTGCTATTATAAATTTATTATTGCTCTCAGTGGTGTTGTACTAGAACAAATCACTATTCATCTAATGTCTTTTAATTTCACTGTTTTCATCTAATGTCTTATATATATACATGTCTTGTATGCATTAATTATGTGATGATTGATCCTAATTTTGTCAGGATGAGTGGCAAAAAGGTCTTAAAACCTGTAAGGTTGACTCTCTTAGCTCACTGAAGAAAGCAGTTTCAGAACTGGGGAAAGAGGTATTTCATTCGTTTCGTATAGTTTCTTGACTTGAACAGTTTTTGCAGTCATGTTTTGTATGTGATAATATATGCTTCTTAACAACTGGCAATCGGGTGACAATGCTTCATGTTTTTGTATCCTGTAAAGGTTAAGGAGCCGTCACAACTTGAGGATTTCCATTCTTTTGCATTCCGCTACCACTTAACAGGTGAGACATATCTTTCAGTGACATGGAATTTCCATTTTTTTGTTTCAATGAAAACTCTCTGTTCAAATTAATATTTCAATAAGCCCTGATATATTTGTTTTCAATTTCTTCAGAAGAGAAGCAAAAGTATATAGACATTGAGACCATCTGTGAATTGCTAAATCTTGTTCTAAGGTCCCAATTCTGTCTCCAGGTTGATTCGTTAATTGAGTATCTAAAGGTTGGCAGCAAAACTAACTTCTCATTTCTTTTTTTGGCGCACTATTCTTTTGAGATTTACTAATGAGTTTGTTGATGTGGAGTACATGTTGTCTTCTCAGTATTTCCTCCAATGAAACTTTTTTGCCATGGTTGGGTTTGTTTCTTCTTGCAGGTCCAGAGTGATTACAAGGTGATAAACTTGGATCAGTGGGTGAATTTTCTTCGCTTTTGCAGAGAGGTAAGCTAATCGTTTGTAATATATACATCTTTTTGAAATTTTGCTAAGTCTTCTAATCTAATCAATGAACTTCTCAGATCCCAATTGGATTAAAGAGCCCACTAAGTAGCTCTAATTTACAAAATAAATAACACAAAGTGATTAATTTCCATTTTCTGGAGGATATATGTGATCAGGATCCTATTATTAGAAAACATAAAGCAGACATGTTTCTCTCACGTTGCACCATTCTCTAAACTATGTTTTAACGGTTAACATAATTTTGTCTTTACAAATTATTTATAAACGACAGGACAGTATATGGCAGGAAAAAGCTTTGTGTTTAATTGTCAAAGTTGTATCTGTTAGCTTTTCACTTTCTCGACGTAAATATATGTGCATTGCATTCTACATGGGAGTAAATTCATGTTGGAGAATAGTACTTGGCCAGTTTTTTTGCAATGTTCAACCCATTCAATATTTCTTCTTGGCAGACTAGCTTTCCAGATCTTCAGAACTATGATGAAACCCAAGCTTGGCCCTTGATCCTTGACAGTTTTGTCGAATGGTTGAGAGAAAAGCAATAGATAGTTTCGACATCTAATTTTGCTATACCTTTTTTATACAAGGTAACTATCCCTTCTTAGACAACTGCTTCTGAAATCTAGAATTCTGGAATATACGAAAGAGAATCCTGAATTCTGAACAACTTTGTTTCGATGGTTTTGTCTGCAGCACTTTGCAGAATCCTTAACCATGCTTGCTCTTCTATAAGCCACTTATACCGGACAACTACATGGAGACACAACAATTACTCAAAAAAAAATTTCTGCAACAATTTTTTTTTGATATTCGATTGGTCAATTGTTGAATTTCTCCACTAACCGGTTTGAGTTCAAGAGCCAGTTTTGGTTAGAGTAATCGCTGTATAAGACTAGATTTTCAATCGCAATAGTTATAGCATATTCTGTTACATTCTTTGTTCAGTTGTGTCTGTTTTACCTTCCATCTGCCTGATTCCAGGTGCTTTGATTGTGTGGCCATTTTAATTGCTGATCAGGTTTTTTTTATCCTACAACGGATTTACAGTCGACTAACTAATTATAGGATGTTACGTCGACATGTGTCACATTCGTTCTATGATTAGCTGGTCTTACCATATATCTGGTATTTGGAAACCAAAATGGTGTTAAATTAAACAAAATATATTAAATGCAGGACTAGTTCTTTTAGTATTATGTATTTATGTTATGTTTTAGTAAAAACTAATCGGTGATTTTATTAGAAGAAAGAAAATTCTTAATATAAAATAATTATAATTAAATTTTATCGATCTATGTTATCAACCTCCATTTCTCTGAAATTTGATTTGAATACTGATTGGTTCATCTATAAAATAAAAATTATTTTTTTTCAGTTGCCCTATTCGATCTATTACCAATATCTTGTTTTGTTACGTACTTTGTTATATTCTAAGCAATTGAATCACTTGAATTCTAGCCCAACTTGCTCTTGATCAACTGAGTAAACTGCAGCTCTTCTAACTTGCTTTCGTGATAGCCCAACATTCTTGAAATTACACACCGGCAACTAAACTCCCCTACTATACCGCTACTTTCCCTCTCCTGATCAATTCTAGCCTGGTCAGGCGGCTGGCTAATACCAGTGCAAGCACGGTTCTGTACTTGTTGCAACCGAAGGATATAGAACAAAAGGATGGAGTTATCCTTTGCCTTATTGGAAAGGAACAAGGGAAGTGCTCCAGTCCGAAAGAGGAGGAGAGTTAGAGTTAGATAATTTTTTTTCAATGAAGAAGTCAATTGGTAGATCCGAGAAAACTGATTCAAAAAGACTATGAATCACCAAGTATTGTCCGATGATTTAACAAAGGAAACACATAAATTCTTCAAAATTCTATTACCATCTTCCTTACACATAATTATCCTGTGTGAATCTCGTTTATGTCCATCAAAACAGACAACAATATCCACCCAAATCCTGAAACAAAACAGAGAGAGTAACCAACAGGGAACAAAAATTCAAAGAGATTGAAAATGGCAGGGCCAGACCAAGTAGCACAACATTCATCAGAGGTTCTAGGCCAGCGTAAAAGCCTTGGCCAGTGTCCGATAAAAATGGCGATTACAGGATTTGCTTGTGCCGGCGTCATTGGCTACCTTGTTTTGTACTCCAAGAAAAAACCTGAAGCCTCGGCTCTTGATGTTGCCAAGGTTACAGCTGGTGTTGCCCATTCTGACAACACTCACCCACCCAAATAGATTTTTCTGCCATTTCCAGGATCATTTTTAGTATTTGATTTTGCTGTTTCAACCTGTTTGGCACTTTTATGGGTTTGAAAGATTCCTTTTTGTTGTATTGTTTCACGATTCTTAACAAATAAAATATATTATATGTAACACTATTGTCCTTTAATTTTTCGAACCATTTTTTTAACATCAGATCTTTAAAAGTTCAGCAAACTCAGTTTAATCGAAAACCCTTTTTTATTTTAATAAAAAGAATGATATCTATATATATAAGTGGACTAGAGATTCACAAAGAGAAACTTGTATAAGATAACACAAATAATGTTCCGTTCTGTGTGTTTGAACAAACAAACTATGCAAAGTTGACTCAAAACCCTGTCGCAATTAACATGAATTAACCATCCTAGTATCGATTTGATAATGAAAGGATGATGTAAAGGATCAGATGAAGCCAAGGAAGAAGATGATCAGCTATGAAAAGTAAGCAGAATAAGAAGAGAATGTGCTTTCAGTAGTGAAAACCAAGACCAAATGTTCATTAAGATTATGTAATTTGTCATCAACTTATGAGTTTCCAAATATTTATTTGCTTTTGATCAAGTCAAACTATGCTAAAGATGCCCAGAAAGGTCTTTGATTTTAGCTTTTATTTTAGATCTTATTGATCAATCTTGTTTTATAACAAGAAAGATGCTAGAAATGTGATTGTCACTTGGTTAAAATCCAACACAAACTCCAGGAAAAAGGTATATTTTGTTTAACGAAGTACCAGAGGAATAAAAATGGCATTTAAAGGAAAAAAAACCCCCAAACATATCCAGGTTTGATGAAAACAACAAAAAGTCAAGGTTGGTGTTACCAACCAAATCATTGAATATGAGAAGCATAAGAAACTACACAATTGGCATTCTGCTACGAAATTTCTTAGATGTAAACTTAAAGTTTAGATATAGAATTTTCACTATCAAAAATTTACTCTTGTTGTAAAAGCTGAAATGAGTTTGCAAAATTTTATCTTTTAATGAAAAAAATATGTGTTTGGTTTATTATTTTGGATAGGATTTTGGAGATAGTATTGGATAATTGAATATGAGAGTATTACGAAGTAAAATTTAAAAATTTATAAAAAAACCTCCTAAGTTTGTTAATTTAATAAATACCCCAATATATAAACATATGTTAAATGACAAAAAGACCCTCACCACCTGCAGTGCCTGATTCCGGCAACCACCACAGAAATCTGACCGAAAAATTGTGTAACGACACATACCAGACGGATCTGGCCGGTATGGCATCGCTATGGCCTTTTCCGGCCAGATCTACGACCGGTCGGAAAAGGCCAAAGAAGGCCATCTTTGGCCATCAGCGACGACCAAAGATATGGCCGCCAGCCGGCCTTCGGCGGATCAGAATTCACCAGTAGCATTCTGGCAAGTATGGGTCACAGGGGTGTTTTTGTTATTTTTTAAACTTTTTTTTAGGGGTTATTTATGAAATTAATAACCTTATGCGGTCTAAAGTAATTAAAAAAATAGGTTAATATTTCTGGAATAATGTGCTAAACTTTATTTAGAGAATAGGATTAGAAATATGGGTAGAAGTAATAAGCCAAACGCATAGCTGCTATCGAAATCCTGTTTTTGGAAAAATACAGACATTTGTATGAGATGTGGATTAATGTGTAATAATATGTAGTGTGACCAAATCAAAGCTCAAACTTCTTCCTAGCAAGAGTCTGAGCATAAGCCTCCAAGCATATAACCAAATAAAGCCATTAATGGCGATAAAAACATAGCCTTATTGCACCATCAATGTCCTGATATATAAGCATATGCTTCTTCATGGTAAAACTAAGAAACCTGCAATTATCACTAGGCCTTGACCGTCAGGAAAATTCTGACAATGGGTAGCCTGAAAACTACGTCTTTTTTCTGGACCATTGTCCTGATTGCTTGTGCAATCTTTCCATTCTCTACAGGATTTCCTTACAGGAGTCTCACTAAATATCCACCAGAAAATCAATATTCTCCAGGGCCTGGAACATCAGCTCCAAAATCTTCCCCAGCTTCATGGTCTCCTGCAGCGTCACCAGATCCTTCATGGCCTATACCATTGACCCCTTCAGAATCTTCATCTCCATGGTCTCAGCTTTATCCTCCAGCTCCTTCACCGGCTAAAACAAGGCCTGAACCATCCACTCCTGAAGCATCTCCATCTCCATGGTCTCAGCGTTATCCTCCACCATCAGAATTCAGTCCTATAGATTTTTCACCTTCATTGCCTCCACTTCCAGAATTGGCTCCTTTCTTGCCTCCATTGCCAGCATTGCCATATCCTGAGCCTTCATCTCCAGCACCAATGCCTTCTTCTGTGACTCCATATCCATATGTTGAACCTCCACCTCCAATGCCCTCTTCCATGCCTCCATCAATGCCATATCCTGAGCCTCCATCTCAATCTCCAATTCCATTATCAATGCCTCCTTATCCATCTGTTGAACCTCCACCTCCAATGCCCTCAATCATGCCTCCAACAATGCCATGTCCTGAGCCTCCATCTTCAATGCCTCCTTATCCATCTGTCGAAACTCCACCTCCAATGCCCTCTTCCATGCCTCCAACAATGCCATATCCTGAGCCTCCATCTCCAATTCCATATTCAATGCCTCCTTATCCATCTGTCGAAACTCCACCGCCAGCTTCTATACCTCCAACAATGCCATATCCTGAGCCTCCACCCCAATCACCAATACCATCTCCAGTATTTCCTCCCCCCAATGGTATCAAAGGGGGATACTGGCCTGTCTGGATAGCTCAAGATGTCCCTCCTTCAGCAATTCCGATGACATATTTCACACATTTATTCTTTGCTTTCGCTTCTATAAACTCCTCAACTTATAAGCTCTCCATCACTAAACTTGAGGATCACTGGATGAAGAACTTCACAGCCACTCTCCACACTCAAACCCCACCACTAAAAGCTTTCCTATCCATTGGTGGAGATGGAATAAGCCCTGATACTTTCTCCAAATTGGTCAATAAAAGTGAAAATCGTGCAATCTTCATCGAATCCACCTTCCAAGTAGCAAGAAAATATGGCTTTGATGGCCTAGACCTCAGCTGGGTATTCCCAGCCACAAAAGAAGACATGTCAAACCTTGCACTTCTGTTCAAAGAATGGCGAGAATACGCTGAAAATGTGTCGAAACATTCTGCAAAACCTCGCCTTCTCCTCTCCGCTGCAGTTTACTTTTCTCCTGATTTTTTCCTATCAGATGTTCCCAGGAGCTACCCTGGAGTTGCCATTAGAGACAATCTTGATTTTGTCAACATTATGAACTTCGACTACCATGGAAGTTGGGACACTTCAGCCACGGCGGAACATGCTTTGTTGTTTGACAATACTAGCAGGATTAGCACAAGTTATGGAATGGATGCCTGGCCTATGGCCGGAGTACTTCCTGAAAAGATTGTGATGGGGCTGCCAATGTATGGCAGAACCTGGAAGCTGAAAGATCCTGAAGAACATGGAATTGGTGCACCAGCAGTCGGAGTTGGCCCTGGAACGCAAGGAGTTATGTCATACAAGGAAATAAAAGAGTTCAATGAGGGCAATGATGCCACTATGGTGTATGATAATGCCACAGTTTCTCAATATTCTTATAAAGGAACAGACTGGATTGGGTATGATGGACCTAGTTCAATCTACGATAAGATTGAGTATGCTAAGAGAATGGAGCTTCTTGGGTACTTTTTTTGGGTACTTGGGAATGACAGTGATTGGGAACTCTCCCTAGCAGGTAATTTTGCTTGCATTATTTCATGATTTGGGTGACATAACAATTGAAATTATGAGGTGTGGACGTTAATATATGTTTCTTCACGAGAAATATTTTTATATATTATGTTACAATACAATTCGTCAATGAGAGTATATCGTATCAAGCGTTGGTAGAGAATATTTGATTTCTTGTCGACTGATTATATTACAACATGATGCACAAAAATATATTTTTGGTGTTTATAGTACAAGAATTGGGTATACAAAATTTTACAATTTTCAACATGGCAAAATTTATCCGAGTTTTCAAAAATATTTTTCATTCTTTCATGACTTGTAATGTTAGACTAACTGAATGAATTTTGTGTTTCGTTTTGGCAGCTTCAAACGCATGGGAATAGTAGAAGATTTCTGCTTATTATCATGAGCTTTTTCTATATTTACTTCTTAATTTGGATGTGATAAATAAATTTCATATTCCATGCTTGTAATATCATATAGTAACTTTGATACACTATTTTCCCCCACAGGAGGACATAGATGATATTGATAATGGTTTAACAAGTTTATGGGTTAACATGAGTATATCTCTATCGTTAAAATTTGCTATTAACAGAATTTTTTTTTTTTTTTTTGGTGTTTAGTTATTAGAAGTCCATCGTTATATTCTTATAAAATCTAGAGATCGACTTGTAAAAAAAGCATCCGACATGGTGCATCTTGTATCATTAGCGAAAAATATTTTGTAATTTGGTTTATAAGATTTGGATTCTCATAATTAAATAAATGTGTTTTAGGTGAATAATGATTACTGAAGTCCAAAAATAAACCCGTGTGAGTTTAGATAAAAAACAGATAATATTTACTTGATAAAAAATGCTTGTGTGAACCCAAACTTTTACAAGACAAATTTTGTATCTTAATGGAATCAGTGTCGTATGTTCTAATTAGTAATTGGTATTAACGTTTCTAAATACCAAATAAATGTGCCTTATTGTTCATAATATATTAATATTAATGTATTCTTATAAAATCTAGAGATCAACTTTTAAAAAAGCATCGGACGATCTTGTATCATTAGCAAAAAGGATTTTGTATTTCAGTTTATAAAATTTGGATTCTCATAATTAAGTAGACGTGTTTTAGGTGAATGATGCTTACTGAAGTCCAAAAGTAAACCCGTGTGGGTCTATATTAAAAACATATAATATTTACTTGATAAAAAATACTTGTGTGAACCCAAAAGTTTACAGGAAAAATACGTTATAAGATAAATACAAATATTCAAAAGAAACTCCAGGAAAAAGGTATATTCTGTTTTACGAAGTACCATAGGAATAAAAATGGCATTTAAGGTTATGTTTGGAAGCACTTTTAATCAATTAAATCACTTTTTTGTTTGTTCTGTGAAAAACCCTTTTGAAAAACACCCCCAAACATATCCAGGTTTGATGAAAACAACATAAAGTCAAGGTTGATATTACAAACCAAATCATCATTGAACTTGACAAAATTAATAAACCGGCTTATGAGAAGCATAAGAAACTCCACGACTGTCATTCTTCTATGAAATTTCTTAGATGTGAACCTAAAGTTTAGACATAAAATTTTCGCTATCAAGAATTGACTCTTGTATGTAAAAGTTGAAATAGGACTGCAAAATTTTGTCTTTTAACAATAAAATATAATAAATTTTCGTGAATTGTTATCAAAATCTCGTTTTTCAAAAGATACGAACATTTGTAAGAGACATGGATTGATGTATAATAATATATGTAGTGTGACCAAATCAAAGCTCAAACTTTTCCTTCGCAAGAATACCTCCAAGCATAGAACCAGAAAAAGCCATTAATGGCGATAAAAACATAGCCTTCTTTCACCATCAACATCCTTGATATATAAGCATATGCTTCTTCATGGTTAAACTAAGAAACCTGCAATAATCACAAGGCCTTGGTCTTCAGGAAAATTCTGACAATGGGTAGCCTGAAAACTATGTATTTCTTCTGGGCCATTGGCCCTGATTGCTTTTGCAATCTTTCCATTCTCTACAGGATTTCCTTCCAGGAGTCTCACTAATTACCCACCAGAAGATCAATATTCTCCAGTGCCTGGAAACATCGGCTCCAAAATCTCCCCCAGCTTCATGGTCTCCTGCAGCTTCACCAGATCCTTCATGGCCTATACCATTGACCCCTTCAGAATCTTCACCGCCATGGTCTCAGCTTTATCCTCCAGCTCCTTCACCGGCTAAAACAAGTCCTGAACCATCCACTCCTGAAGCATCTCCATCTCCATCTCCATGGTCTCAGCGTTATCCTCCAGCATCAGAATCCAGAACTATATCTTTTCCATCCTTCATTGCCTCCACTTCCAGAATTGCCTCCATTGCCATCTTTATCTCCACTTCCATTATTGCCGTTTTTGCCTCCAATGTTGCCAGTATTGCCATATCCTGAGCCTCCATCTCCATCACCAATGCCTTCTTTTGTGACTCCATCTCCTTCTGTTGAACCTCCACCTACAATGCCCTCTTCGATGCCTCCATCTTCATCTCCTTATTAGAAGCTAATCGTTTATGAAGATTATTGCTTATTATCATGAGCTTTTTCTATATTTGTTTCTTAATTTGGATGTGACAAATAAATTTCATTTTCCATGCTTTTAATAGTAATTTTGTAGCATTTTGACACAGTATTTTCCCCCTCCTCACGAGGAGGAGATAAATGATATCCATATTGGGAAAAATAAATCAACTATATTATATATATTTCTTCTATTAGGGACATCAAGAAATAAGTAAAGATCAATGTTAGTACTTTTTTACTCATTAAGCAATTAATTAAAAGAAAGATTTCATTACACTATATATCTTGAAGGCCTTGATCGTTATAAGTTTTTGTTAATTATAACTTTACCGTTAATTTTGGTACCTCATGCACAATTTAAATAATGATATTGATAGTGGTTTTAACAAGTTTATGGGTAATGGTTGTAGATTAGTGTTGAAACCACGTCCAAAACATACACAATGATAAAGCAGACAATTGATTTACCCTGATTAATTTTAATAAAGAAATTACGCACAACATTCAAATAAAGTATTTTATTGACTTTCAGTAATCTGTAGAATACGATAATAATAAGTATTAACGGTTTACTCTCATGCTCTCTATTTTTCACTCTCTAGATTTTTTTATTATTATAAAATACATATAATAGAAAACCTAACCCCGTTTGGGCTTACTCAATCTAACCTGGCCTAGACCCAAATATTTGCAAGTCAATTCTAAACCCAATTACTAATTGGGCTTGTCGTGAAGGGGCAACAGGACACCCGAATGCGTCAGCGTCCGATAATCTGCAAGGTCATGTGAAGTATGAAACCATATCCAACAATTAGTATATCTCTATCATGAAAAGTTACAATTTACAGTTTTATTTATTTATTATAAGTCCTTTGTTATCTTCTTATAAAATCTAGAGATAGACTTGTAAAAAAAGATCGGACGTGACACATCTTATATTGTTAGTGAAAAAGGATTTTGTGATTCAGTTTATAAGACTTGGATCCTCGTAATTAAGGTAAGTAGACATGTTTTGGGTGAATGATACTAAAGTCTAAAAAGTAAACCCGTGTGGATTTAGATCAAAAGCAGATAATATATATTTGATAAAAAACGCTTGTGTGAACCCAAACATAAATTTGTGAACCTAATCTTAAAGCCAATAAGATCTACTTGGTTGAACTTGAGGGAATGTTATAAGACAGGGATGTAATTTGTATTAACGTTTCTAATTACCAAATCAATGTGCCTTATTTTTCATAATATATTAATATTAATATTTGAGTGAATTCTTATAACTAAAACATCTCAAGAGAGTGAGGATTTAATTATAGGCATTGTGATTTCCTTCATCCTTGGATACATTTCATTACATGAATTATTAATCAGCCCAACCAAAAAGGAAAAAAAAAAAAAAAAAAATCTCCACGCTTGAACTATGGAGTTTCATTCCAATCATTGAGAATCCATGCCCTGGAAGCTGCAAATATAATAAATTAAAAATAAAAATATGAGTCATGTGGTTCATTTAACTCTAAATCAGTGAAATTTCATCCAATAACAAAGAAGAATTATAATTTTCCAAAATAATATATAGGAATATCGGAAATAGGGCAATTGGCCTGCTAAACCCATCAAAGGAGTAGCTCCCCATCTTTTTAAGTATTTTAGATCAAACAACTCAATTTTAAATAATTGAAACCGATCAAAATCAATCAAATAAGACTATTATCATTGATCTCTCGAGAATCACTTAATTCTATTGACATCTATAACTTTTAGAATATATAAAAAAAAAAATCCTTTAAATGACTCATCTAATTATAGAAAACCCCTTTAAATAATTGAAAGATTATTATATTTTCTTGAAAATAATAGATGTCGATAAATTGGACAATCATTTAAGGGGTCTCTATGTAATAAGAGGTGGAAAGTATCGTTACCTTGGGTTGAAATTTTCCATTCGTGATCGAAACTGACGGCCCAAAAGAAGTACCCACGAAGCCCAAGGGCCTGCGCATACCCAATTTTTATAGTGGTTGATATGGGATCATCATACCCGATCCATGTTGAGCCCACAAATGAATATGTGGATACACTTTCCAAATCATAAATCACAGTGGCACCATTTTTCTTATTAAACTCCTCCACTTCGTAGAAAACCAGCACACCATCCTCTCCTGGGCCAATTGCAACTGCTGGTGATCCAATCCCATTTGAATTTGATTCCTTTAGAATCCAAGACTTCCCATAGAGAGGAAGGCCCATAACCAATTTGCTTTCCGGTACACCGGCCCTTAGCCACGATTTGAGCCCATAGCTTGTGCTTACGTTGCTTGTTGGGTCGTACAGTGCGGCATGGGCTCCCGTTGTCGTGTTATCCCAAGACCCGTGATAATCAAAGCACATCGGACTAACCCAATCTAGATTTTGAATAATTGAATCAACTGGGTATTTTCGGTAGATTGTGTCAATGAAAAAGTCTACAGAGAAGTATACGGCAGCAGTGAACAGTAGAGGAGGTTGGTTTGTGGCCTTAGCCTCGTTGTCAATTGCGAGCCGCCATTCGTGAAAGAGGTGGCCCAAATCATGCATCTCTTTTGGGGTTTTAGGGAACTCCCAATCAAGGTCCAGCCCATCAAACCCAAATTTACGTGCAACCTCAAGAGCTGAACTTATGAACACTTTACGTGACTGAGGATTGGAAGCTATGAGAGCAAAGAGTGAAGAGTCAGAACCACCACCACCGATTGAGAAAAGCGTCTTCACCATTGGAGTTTTGTGGTGGAGGGTGGTGGTGAAGTTGGACAGAAGAATAGCCGTCGAATTCGTGATTTCAAACTTGTATGTAATGTTACTCGGATTAAGAAAGGCATAGTATATATGTGTGAACAAAGATGTCTTTATGGCTGATGGAGGGAAATTCTCAGACGATGAAGGCCAGTAAGCGGCTTTGACTGCCGGTGGTGACGCTAAAACAGAGCTGGTGGCAGCCATGGTTGTGAGGCAAATAGCCATAGAAAGGAGAGACATATAGTATTTGATACATGCCATTTTTCTTAGAATAAAGTTCTAATATTTCACAAATGCACCCCTATAATGAAAGAGGTTGCGTTTATATATACACATAATACAAGTAATGTATAGATAAATAATTCAAAGGGGTAGATGAGAAGACAAATATTTTTCAAAGTTTTGGAAGGTTGTGTTTATCCAAAGGCAAATGGGGTTTAGATTCTTGAGGTTAACAAAATAATTAAGGTTTGATTATAGTTAAAATGATAGTTATGTATATTTCTTGAGACTAGTCTAGTTGATTAGGTATTTTTCAATTAATTAACTTCTCTAGAAGGCCACTTTTTAAGATGACCTATTCAAAGTTGTGTTAGAAAAATCAAGTTACTTTGTCCACTTCTTATTGGCATCAAGCTTAATGTTTGATTGAATTTGTTAATTTGCTTCATCAAATAAATATTGTTTTGTATAAATTTAAGAGTAATTAGCATCAAAATGAATTTATTTTTTGGGGCATAAAGAGAACACAATAATATTTATAAATTAACCACCCTTGGGTGACCGGGTGGTTGAATATGCACTTTTGGGTATATTACTCAAGAGATCCTAAATTTGATTTCTCTCAATTGCTAGCTAATAGGGATGGTTCTGGGGGATTAGTTGAGGTGCGTGCAAGTGGGCTCGGACACTCCTGGTCACCAAACAAATAATTATAAATTAGTCCCAACTAATCTTAAAGATTTAAATGATTAAACTTCAATGAATTTTAGTTCAAATGGTTGAGATATGAAAAGTCATAACAAACGTTAAACTTGGTCTCTTAAATAATGCATAAGATTTAGACTTGTAATTTTCAAAGTACCATTAAAAAAAAAAAAAAAAATTATATATATAAGTCTGCTTAAGGACCCCTTTAGTCTCAATGGTTTACCAAAAAAACAATTGAAAGAAACATCAACCCATGAAACATGAGGGAATAAATATATATAAGAGAGAGATTCAAATGAAAATAATTAAATAATTAATTTTCAATTAATCAACTAGAAAATTTCTAACTTTTATTGGGTGGTTCATGTGTTTGTCTAGCATTTGTGTATGCTTGTGAAAGTGAAGGGACATATGGAAGGAAGATGATAATGTCAATGATTTTGAAAGGTGTAGGTTTTTAGCTATTCTATAATCAAAATATTAAGCACTTTTAAATAATATGACAACTTTTGTAATGCTTTTATATAGAAAGTAATATCCCCTGGCCACTTCGTTGAGTGGGACTTGGAGATTATAAAGATAACATATTATCCCACCACTTAAATAGTGGTAATACGACGTAGCTTAATACTGTTGGCAAATGTCCTAATTATGGGTTAATATGGATTAATATTTTGATTTAATCAAACTGGGTAAACATAGTCCAATGAGATATTTTAATGGGTTTTGTGATCATTTCTTGAAAGCCTGATATACTTCATATTTAATTGATCTGGGTTATGACGATGTAAGTGTGCACTACATAATTCATTGAGCCTGTAATAGGAGGATCCAATAAATTATTATTAAAAGGCTAAGTCGCCTTTCCAGATGTATGATCGATTACTCTCATTAATTTGGAAAGGATGATCGACAATCGATCGATTCGATTGGAAGATTTTGTGCATTCAATAATGGCTCAAATAGGTTTGTCTACTCCCTAATTTTATTTAGTCAATATTTTATAAACTAATATGTATATCCTGGGTTATCATTGAATTGAGATTATGTATTGTTTTTGTGATTCAGTGATGAGATTGCATGAATAAATTCATGTTAAAATTTATGCTATTAATCTTTAAGAAACATGACTTGAGATATAAAATTTGTGTTAGTCTAAATGATCAATATAATCAATATAAAGCCTACAATCTCATCTGGGTTCCAACTGGGAAATTGTGAATCATTAAAATTTATGCAGGCCTTTTAGGAACATCAATAGACGATATTGTATCATTTTTGAGCATTGAAGAAACTTGCAACATAGATGGTCTGTCCACTGGATTTTCTTGTACACATAACAGTGCAACTTAAATACATCTCATAATTTTACAAGGCAAAGATGAATCATCGAGTGCCTGGTCAATAAACTTCATACCTCTGCTGTATTTCCATTGTTCATATGCCTGTTTACAAGTCAAATGCATGTTATTTCAAGAAGATTCAAACTCTCATTTGTGCCATAACAACATGCACTCCTCCTGCCACCTCCTGCCACTTATGGTTTGCAAAAGTAGGACTCCAAAGCTATAAATGTCATATTTCATGGAGTATATCCCTTTTCTTTACATACTCAAGAGTAGAGCTGGGCATTTGGGACTGGGCCCAAAAGCCCAGCTCCAAAACCCGGTCCTAGGATCGGTCCTTGAGAGGATCAGACCTAGGAGGCCTGGTCCCAAAACGGGACTAGACCTAAGGAGGAGGGCCCTCCTCCAAGTCCCAGGCCTGGGCCCAAATTTTTTTGTATTTTTTCAATATAGTCCCTTGTCAAATTACATAAAACCCCCTATTAATTTTAAAATAAATATAAATTACGAGGGTTAAAAATTTTTTTACAAAATTTATAAAAAAAAAATCTTCTAGGTCTAAAAAATTTATAAAATTTATAAATTTCACCCCTAAAAAAAATACTAAAAACCCCCTATAAAATTTTGTTTTGCCCCCAAAATATAAAAAAAATTGAGGGGGGAAAAAAGATTATCCAAGCCCTATGGGACCAGTCCTCGAACCGACCTTGGGCCCATGGGACCAGTTCCTACCAGGCCTAAGGCCTGGTCCGGGTCCTAATTTTTCTCATGGGCCACTGGGAGGCCTGGGTGGTCCCTACCCACCTCTACTCAGGAGGAATGCAGCCACTGCAAATATTGAATATCAATGAAAATTGGTTACCATATGGCAAAGGAAGCATAATAAAGATAATGTGAAGTGAATTACTTACTATGTTCCAACAAGTCTGCCTGTGTTTGCTTCTATACATGTTTCCTGAAAAGTCTAGCCATTCTGAAATATGAAATTTTGGGGTTCATCTCTCTGTCTAGTAAAATATTGCTAGCTTTGATCCAGGTTTGTGCAGCTGAAAATTGTAAGTGATAATAAGAAAGAAAAACGAAAATTAGGAGGATGATATTTTTGCTTGCCATGGAAGAAAGTTAATTGATGCCGTGTCCCATAAACATATGTTAAGATATGGAAACCGGGAAATGAAGACTAATAAAGTCCAATTTATGATTAAAATGCCCTCAAAAGATATAGTTAGGTATATATAATCGAGAGAGTAATGTTAGGTCCACAATCCAATCTCATCATATTTTTTCATAATCCCGATGTGACAACTCGTCATTGGTTAGTTTGTAAAATGTGTCTCGCCTGCTTATTTGCGAGCTAACCAATGACGAGTTACCACGTAGGAGATTGTGAGAAAACTTTGTAGACCTAACATTACTAATAATAAAGGTATAGTTAAGGGTAGCGTGCAAAGTTTATAAAATGATTCATGATCGTCTTCGTTAACATTGTCGATGTTGCAATACTAGTATAAACCAAGATATTTTTGAGCTTATTGATTGTCTATTGATTCATCTGATGGTAAAGGTACAAAGGTTGGTGGATAAAGTAATGTGATCCAGTTTAATGATGGTAAGGGCAAGCTTCTAAAGGTTGTTGGGAGAGGAGGGTGAAATGAATATAATGACTGACATAGTTGACTTAGCTTGCTTGATTTCTAGAGATTGAATTCTGAATATTTACTGTCACGCCAATAACAAATTTAAAGGGACAATTTTGGCTATTACATAACAATATACAACTATACAAGTCGATATTGAGTTTATAAAATTTTCGTTTATGTTTTTGATACAATGTTGTATAACACAAACATAGGTGAAAGCCTCGAGGTTTTCCTAGACCCAAAGGTCCGAGATGACACGATATAACATTATATTATAAATTTGTAACAAAACCTCAGAGGAAGGAGAATTATTTTTCTTTCCAGTTAAATTCAAAGTTCGTCACTGACATTGCAATTAAAGTTCCTCCACTAAAAGAACATTGTTCGATATCAAGTCTTATCCCAGATTTTGCATTCAAAGCGAACGAGTGTTTTCATATTTGGCAAAGTCAGTGAACGATGAATTGCCATGATAAGTAATACGGTAACATCGGAAATATGAAAGAAAAGCTGGGCTGATTTGGTTCACTATTATTACCCTATCCTATCTTAAAAACCTAAAAATATATTTGTTTCAATATTCTCAAAATCTAATTCTACTTTATTCAACTTTTAAAACATTAATAATTATTTTTCTCGTAAAGATAACCCAACTTTACTTTTCCAAAATACTATTATGAAAATAGTGAATCTAACGAAGCCTATATTCATTAAAATGTTTCGAGCTATGAACATGTAATCCATGAAACCCAGAAATCTCATCTGGGATCCAACTGGTAAAGTTGTGAATCATTAACTGAGCATATTTCTTGCCTGGATAAATGTTGAGCTACTTCCCATATTTTTGTCACGCTTTACAGAAAATGCAGGCCTTCTAGGAGTAGAAATAGCCATTGTATATTTTTTGAGCATTAAAGAAACTTCCAACATGGAATGTCTGTCCACTGGATTTTCTTGTATACAAAATGTTGCCACTTACGTACATCTCAAGATTTTGCAAGGCGAAGATGAATCATCCGAGAGACGGATCAATAAACTCCATGCCTCTGCTGTATTTCCATCGTTCATATGCCTGTTTACAAGTCAAATGAATGTCATTCCTCTTAATTTGTAGCGTAAAAGTAATTAAGTACATATTTATGTCTAGTCCAGCAGCACATTAGAGGAGAATCCTTTTTCAAATATGGTGAAATTAGATTCCATCACGCTCTTATCCACCATACCCTTAATTCATCCATCACATTCGTATGAATGTATCCTTAATTATGTGTTGCAATGATATCAGAATCAGACCAAATTTATAGGTGGAATCATGAATATTGATTGAGTCATGCATGTCATGAGTCATATATGTTTCAGAGAAATATGCTAATTGTTTCTTCTCATATAGCTATCTTTTTTTTTTGGGGGTTTTTTTCTTTAAATGGTTTTGAAAACTGAAATTCCCAGAATATCAAAAGTTCTTAAAGATTCTCAGTTCTGTGGTGAAAATTATCAATTAAGAATGTATATCTCCCTACCTGTCCGTGGTGGCAGCAACTTCTGTGAGATGAGGGAGTATTTTTCCATCAAGCTGCTTAATTCAGCATCAAATTCTTTCTCTAGCTCCAACTCTTCTTCTAAGTGCCTGCGCCTCATTGCGGACTTCTTATCTTCGTGGACTTTGATTTTTTGGTCCCTCTCCTCTACAAACTCTTCCATTTCTTTGTCTTGAAATTTAATGAAGTGGGCCATTCTCTCAACCCTGCGTAAGAGAAAGAACATATCAGGATTCTAAATTTCTAAAATTCAAGTGTAAGTAATTTATTTTAAAAGCAATCAATCTTAATTATATACCTCTTCTTGTAGTCTTCAGTGTTGGAAGGATTTTCAATCGACTGCTTCACCTTCTCTCGCTCTTGTTGCTGTACCATTTCAAAATCCTCTTCCTTCAAATCTCTAGCTTCGTGAATAATTTTGATTTGGTCCTTAAAAAATTGCTCTTGGAAGTCCATCTACAGAAAAATTACAAAAATAAATAAGAAAGGAGTTAAGAGGAAATAAGGGTTACACATAGGGGGTTGACCAAGAAGTACAAGACATTAATGAAATAATAATAATAATCAAGACAGCTAGCATAGATAAAAAGACTTAATCAACCATGAGTTAAAGGGTTCAGTGCAAGTAATAGCCATCACTTCAGGGAATAAACTGTGCAACCAAGGACTTCGTTTACTAGCCTAAACCATCCATAAAGCAAAATAACACAGTTATTGGTCAGGTGAAGCTTAAATACACTTCAACTTCAACAAGGAAAAAACTAAAAGCAACTGAATATCATACCTCTTCCTTGTTTTGTGCGTGTTGCAACCTGGTTCTTTGTTTCACGATGCGGTTCTCCTCCATAGTCTTTCTCAGCCTCTCACTCACAATACTGAAAGATGCTTCAAGAGATTTAGAATGCCTTTGTGCTTTATCGACTTTGTTCTTGAAATAGCCAAGTTGTTGATTGTCCTCACTCATTTGCCTAATTTGCTTGACAACCATTTCCTGATACGATCTCAACTCAAATTTCAGCTTGGATTTGCCTAATGGATTGCAAAGCATGTTAAACATAATTATGAATTGTATAAGGAAATTCTTTATGTATAGAATACAAAAAAAAAAAGAGATGCTTTGATGCATTATGGTTAACATGAGTGTTCACAGGATTTATGAATGATTTTGAACAAACGCCTGCCGCCATACATGTCTGTGTATATAAGACACACACAAATACATATAAATAGATAAATAGAAAGATAAATGGAGATAGAACCTTGTGAATGCTGATTAAAAAAAACCAAATCTTCCTTCAGCGCCATAAAACCATACAGTTGGCGCTTTCCACCAGGAAGGAATAACACCTGCCGATGATTCCATGCTTCTCGATCTGTTCCTTGCTCAGAAAAATGCTTATGCAGTCGTTCAGCCTCTAAGTAGCCCCCTGCAGAATTCTCAAAAATCAGCACACTAATGCCTCGATGTCCCTGTGGACCATAAGAATGTCTAGCCTTCACAGCAGCATACGAACTGAAGTATGCAAGAAGTTCCTGATTCCCCATCCCAATCCACTGAATGCAATACAATAAAAAAGATGAGTTATATTGTGAGGATCCAGCAAATGTACTTCTTACATGACAACACAATCAAGCTGCATTTGTGATCAAAAAGTAAAATTTAACATTAAAATTAACTCTATTGTAACCTCTATACAGAAGCAAGGCAATGTAACTTTACCTTATCATTCTCATCTTTCTCCAGTTTAGTGTTCAGAATGACCACCATCGGTGGCCAAATTATATCATGATCTTTGTCCTCATCCTTTAAACCTTTCCACTTTCCAAATAATTCAGCAACTGGGTAAGGCGAAGTTCCTCGTCTATGCAGCTCCTCCTCCAAAAGCTCAGCAAGTTCTCTGTGAAGCTTGATCCTCCTCGATCCTTTAGTTTTTGCATGGGTCACTAAAGGCTGCAGGCCGTGGTACCAGTCAATAGCACCTGGACCACGTTGGCATGCAGGACAGTGCCACTGCCTTGCCGGTTCATTTATCTCTTCAACAGTCAAACTATCCAAACTTTCAAAGAATTTGCTGAACCATCTGCTCTTCTTCCGAGTCTCATGACTCTTTTGACTGGTATCTGAATCAAAGTCATCGCTCAAAAGTTCATCATCTGAATCATCTACAGCATCAGAGTTGTCATCAATGTCATCATCATAATTTTCATCAGCATCATCCTCGTAGGCTTCAGAGACACTTTTGTCTTTTTGGCCATCTTCAAAACCTCTTGACGGAGTAGAACCAGCTCTAGATTGCCAGTTCCAACCACGCTCCAGAGGAGGGGGAATCACAGGTTGTGGGGCCATATAATTTTTCTCAGGTATCCTGTTGGTTAGCTGGGCCTTCACATTGCCCCCACTGGGTTGTGTCCTAGATTCAGCAGTTTGTGCCCAGGTTTTCCCAGGATTCCTTCCAGAGCCCCCATTGTTGCGCATGCCTGATTTTTGAACCATATCTGGACGTCCCCATCCCTTTGTACTAGAATCTTGGGTAGCCCAGGGTTTTGCAGAAGCACTTCCAGCTCTGTTTTTGGACTTCCTTGCATAAACCTCCCACCCACCATCATCTTGGGCTGGATCCCCGCTGATATCAGAGGCTTCAATAACATTTTTTCCCTTAAAAGATGGGTTGCAATTAGCACCAGCCGCAACAAGTACTTCACCGTTTCTTTTAGAACTCATCTCTGTGACAATTCGGGATCATATTTTAAGATAAGACTCGCGTAAAAAAGTTTAACAAATAATTTCACAAAACCAATTCATTTTTCATATTTAATTTTACACTTAGTAATGTAAATAGCAACATCAGTAAACCATTTATAGAAACGTTACACAAAGAACATTTAGGCTCTTCACGCAAAACTCAATTGCACTGAGTTAACATAACCATTTCTGAAGGCAAACCTGAGTTATAATCGCACCAAAACTATAAACAAAAATGAAAGACATACGATTTCATGCATAGATAGATATAAAAAAAAGAAAAAAAAAAAAAAGAGGAGAGCTCCATGATGAAAGTCAAGGTCAAAAGTGGCCCGAAACACAAGTTTTCAAATAATGTAAAAGATAAAAGTGTACAAGAACAAAGAACTCAAACTCACCGTCAGTGTGAAGATTCCGGAAACTGAGACTCAACGTAGGCCAAGATCAACGACTAGAACACGACCAATTAGAAACTCCACCGCGACGAAAAAATGCCGCCAATTTGAGCACTCCCGAGAACTGAGTGAGAGTGCCGCCAACTCAGCAGAACAAAGCCGCCAAGAGTCCGACCAAGATTCAGGCGAAAATTCCGTCTAGATGCCGCCGAAAGCGGTGGAGAGTAAAGAGAGTGAGAAGTAAAAGAGAGACTGAGAAGAGTAAAGGAGTTTTGGAATTTGGATTGTTCACCTCAAATGCGTGTTGTATATTTATGAGCTAAAACACGGCGCCGTTTGGATAATATCAATAGAGTCCCTCATATGCTAAATACTATTTCGGTATATTACAAAAGACTACTTATAGGCCCTTATACTTTTAATTAATATCACATTTAACCTTACAATTTCTTAAAGTTTAACATTACCATATACATACTCCTATACTTTATTATTATCAAGTGAATTTCCAAGGCAAACTCTAATTTATATTAAAATGTCCTTAAAAACATATTTATTACTATCATTTAAGAGCTTATTTATTGTGTATTAATTCATTGAAAGAGTATGGTACAAAGGTTGTTGAATAAATAATAAATGTCATTTAATTAATTAGATATAAGATATGGTAGCGGAAACCATTAGCTTTGTGATCAGACGACAAGACTTTAACCATCTGGATGAATTATCCAGAGGTCTTGTGTTCGAATCCTATAAAATATTAGATGTTCAATAGATCCTAGGATCCAGAGGATTAGTGTGACAGACAGAGGATCATTCAAGTTATTTGCTAGGTATTGTAGTATAAATATATAATACCTTGACTTACACTTCGACTACGGTCAAGAGTCAAATAGTGAGGCTCAAAACACATCCCTCTTGATTATCATTCATGAAACCCTACAATCTCATCTGGGTTCCAACTCGGAAAGTTGTGAATCATTGAAAGAGTAAACTTCTTGCCTGGATGTTGAGCTACTTCCGATATTTTTGTCACGGTTTACGGAAAATGCAGGCTTTTTAGGAGTAGGAATAACCATTGTTTCAGTCTTGAGCATTGAGAAAACTTCCAACATGGATGGTCTCTCCACTGGATTTTCTTGTACACATAATAGTGCCACTTGCATACATCTCATGATTTTACACAACGAAGATGAATCGTCGAGTGATGGATCAATAAACTCCATGCCTATGCCACCTTTCCAAAGTTCATATGCCTGAAAACAAAGCTTAAAATTATGTCCTGCTATAAAGAAATGATTGAAAATTTTTTATCACTGACTTACATATTCAAGAAGGTTCAAATTTTCATATGCGCCGTAGTAGCATGTATTCCTCTTGCCACTTATGATTTGCAGAAGTAGAACTCCGAAACTATAAACATCATACTTCATGGAGTAGATCCCTTTCCGTGCATATTCAGGAGGAATATAGCCACTGCATAAATGGATATTAATGAGAATTTGTTAAGTATTTGGCAAAAGAAGATGTAAAATGAGAAGCCATGGATGGAGTTTAATTACTTACTATGTTCCTACAATCTTGCTTGTGTTAGCTTCACACACGTCTTTGTTGAAAAGTCTAGCCATTCCAAAATCTGATATCTTCGGGTTCATTTAGCATCTAACAAAATGTTGCTCGATTTCACATCTCGATGAATGATAGTGAAATTCGAGTACTCTTGAAGATATAAAAGTCCTTGAAGTAACCCCTTCAATAATGTTCACACGCTTCTGCCAATCTAACACATATCGTCTTATCGGGTCTGCAAAATGTCACAGGATTGATCAGAAACTGATGTAAACAATGACAGGTAAACAAAAGAGAGAAACGAACACAAACGAATCAAGTGTATATATATTGCCTACCAAAGAGATACTGATTCAAGCTTTTATTCGGCATGTACTCATATATCAGCATTTTTTCTTCCCTTTCAATGCAATATCCCAAAACCCTAAGTAGATTCACATGCTGAAGTCTTGCGGTAAGTGAAACCTCATTTTCAAACTCCTCGAGTCCTTGAGTAGATGTTGTTGCGAGTCTCTTCACTGCAATTTCCTGATTACCATGTAATTGACCCTGCCACAGTTAATACCAATGCTTAGCACTGGCTGCTGCATATAAGCTCAATTTTTTTTTTTTTCTGCTTCACAGACTCCTGACATTCATCAGAACCTGTAATATCGCGCATATTTACCTTATATACAGGGCCAAATCCACCCTCACCTAGCTTGTTTGCATTAGAAAAGTTGTTTGTAGCCTCTTTGATGCTGGCAAAGCTGAAAACTTGCAGATTTGGAGCATTGCTTTCAAGGTTTTGGGGAATAGTTATGCTTCTTCTGCTTCGAAGCATCGATCCTGGAATGGAAAAGAGGAACAAAAATCAAAATGATTGTCCTTTCATATTATGAAAACTGAAATCTGTTGAATACCTGTTATCTTGATTACTTTTCTTTGAAAGTAACAAATCATGCAGGCTGTTAGGATAAAAACTGAAGCAATTGGAAGCAAAATCGTTAGCAGTAATCGCCTCCTATTTTCCTGATTCTCCTCTTCTGCAGAAGCTGTAAATGTAATTCACTAAATCAATTAAAATCTGTCTTCAAAATTGAAGAATTGATATGAACAATCACTCACCAGCCAGAGAAAGTGCCCAATTATCATCATTAGACAGCTGAAATGCATTGTAGCCAAGGAGTTTCTTCTCCTTGGCATAAGCAATTTTTGCTCGAATCGTTTCAACTCCATCAAAATTGATCCAAGTTGCTCCAATGGTGAATACGTTCACTGCATAGGTAGCATTGTATGCAGAAGCAGCTCCGTAACCATAATTCTGAACGAATGCCCTGATTAACTTGTACCCGATGGAACCATCAATTGTGATAGCAGGCCCTGAAGCAGGTGCTCCGACAGCTTTGTCATTTGGGTTCGCTAGTGTCCATGCATAGCCATGGTAAGGCAAACCCAGAACCAGTTTGTTGGCTGGAAATCCTCTGCTTAACCAGTTGTTTATACCGAAATCAGTACTAATATTACTTGCAGGGTTGTACAAAGCAGCATGGGTGCCCGTAACGTTATCCCTGGACGGCAGCAAATAGTCATATGCAACCACATGTGCCCAGTCCAAGTTCCTTTTCATCGATTCAATCGGATAACTCACAGTTTCATGATTTGGAATGTACCGAACAGCCGCTGTCAGTATTAGTTCTGGCTCACTAGAGTTTCTCGCATCAGAAGTAATTGCAGCTCTCCACTCATCTAAAAGCTTTCCCATATTATTCAAGTCTGTACCGTTAGGCCACAGCCAGAACAAATCAATCCCTTGAAATCCATAACGCTTGGCGGTTTTCATTGAAGATTCAATAAAAGACTTCCTATGAGAGGAATCACTAACCATTGAAGATAGAACTGAATAGTTCACTTTGTTGCCCAATATGGATTGACCTGTTGCATTCTGTCCATTCCAGATTGACAGAAGAGTTGTAACTGATGGACTTTTGCCTCTGATGGTACCACTAAAGCTTGAGAAGTATTGTTCATTGGCAGATGGGATGGAGAGCTGGTAGGTGGAAGAGTCTACATTGGCAAAAGCACATATAAGGTGAGTAAACAAGGCAGAATTTATTTCTGATATGGGAAAATTCACTACCAGCATACCAGTAGCCAGCTTTGATCCAACTTTGTGAAATAGAAAACTTCAACCGGCAAGTCATAATAAAAAAGAAGAGGAAGATGATCATATTTTTTGTTGCCGCCATAAACAAAGCTGCTTGACTCTTCCCTAGGACTAGATTTTTTAGCCATGTAAAAAACAATTGGAAAATATTATAAGACAGGTTCAAGTCATTTGGCTTCTGTTGCTTGTCAGGACATGCTGAGAGTCAAAGGAGAAATTGTCTTTATAGTAAATCCTTTGTTACTATTCATGAAAAGATTTTAGACTATCATTTCTACATTTCACACAGCTGGCAAATTGTATTTATAGGTCATGGATTCGGTTAAATAAAATGACAATTTTTTAATAGGGGTTATATTTCATTTTCTATGTGATTTTACCCTAAGTCACGGATTCTCTTGAATAAATAGACAATTTTTGAGTAAGGGTTATATTTCATTTTCTCTCCTGTTAAATCGTTTAATATTAAATTCATTTGAAAATACTGAAAACCCCATTAAAAATATAAAAACTCCATTAAATTATCATTTTGACAGCTATAGAAACTAATCAAAGTATTATCAATTGATTGATTGTGGCTGCAAGCTTGCAGTCTTCAGTTAATATAATCTTTTGAACTCAGAAACGTGTCAAAACTTGAACCAGGTTTTTCTTGTTTCTCTGTGAAGTTGAAGTTGCGTAAACGTAAAGGCACCAAGGATGCTTCCTATGGTGGGTCAAGGGTAAAATAACGACCCATCCTCTTCACTGTATGTTTCCCCAAAAGGGATTTTCTTACTTTAAATAAATTGAAAGAAGGCTATGCTTTCATGGGCCAAACTTTATAGAACCTTCACGAAGGGCTGATGAATAGAATTGGCTTTTTAGCTTGTAGCACTACAGAAAATTGAGCATAGGCTGAATTCCAGAAACAAAATATTTTCTATAAACACTTGAATGTAAGAACACTCATTACATTTTCAAGCAAATTTTGTGATTATCTACAACTTTCCAAGGGCAGCTTCCATCGTATTCCAGGACAGATTAGGCCTACTTGATCGGTGACTGAGCGCGAATATGTCAATATCTTCTCTAATTATGTACCATGAGAGGCTATATTGTCTTCTGGCTACCAGTTTGGTGATTGTTTACCTCATTGACTGAGCAAATTTTCACCTTCAATGCACATTTACTTTCCTCATCTTCATCTCTTTTAACTGAAAATGCAGGCCTTTTAAAAGTTGGGATGGCTGCAGTTTCGCTTTTGAGCATCGTATAAACATCCAAAATGGTTTGGTCTATCTGCAGGATTTTCCTGGACACATAGTAGAGCTACTTGCAAGCATTTCTTTAGTTTCCATGGAGAAGACAAATCGTCTAGTGATAAGCAATAAAAACTCCATGACTTCAACATCTTTCCACAATTCATACCCCTGAAGTAACTTAAATGTTACCCAACTTTGGCCAAAGCTTCTTGCTATAGTAAATCACAAAAATTTTTTTAAAAATCAGGACGTCTACAGAAAAGAATGACGGGTAACTTACATATTCTAAAAGGGTCAAATTTTTGCAGGAGCCATAATAGCATGCAGTCTTCTTGCCACTGATGATTTGCAGAAGCAGAACTCCATAGCTATAAACATCATAATTCATGGAGTATATGCCTTTTCTTACATACTCAAGGGGAATATAGCCACTGCAATTCAACGTAAACATCGAAAATTGTCAATAATTCAACAAATGAAACATATAAAATGCCGTGTTTAATTAAAACCTTGACAGACAAATTAATTACTTACTATGTTCCAATAATGCGGCCGACTTTTGCTTCACATTCATCTTTTGTAAAAGCTATTGCCATGCCAAAATCCAATATCTTGGGATTTAGGTCTTTGTCCAATAAAATGTTGCTAGCCTTCTAGTCTTTGTGAACTATCCTAAAATTCGAATATTCTTGAAGATATAAAATCTCTTGAGTAATCCCTTCAAATGATTTGAATGCGTTGTTCCTAGTCTAATAGATACTGCCTCCACGATTGTGCAGAAAATTGGAATTATCAGGAAGCAAGAATGGTGGCTTCTTTGAAGCTTAGATGATTAGGCATATAGATGAGAACCAGAACCAAAACCAAAACCCAAGAGTCTCCACACCAAAGATGTAGAAATCCAAGCTTCTGTTTGGCATGTACTTGTAAATCAACATATTTTCTTTCCTCTGAGTGCCAATCCCCAAGACCGTACCAGATTTACATGTTGCAGCCTCATCACGGTAAGCTCGACTTGATTCTTGAACTCCCCAAGTCCTTGATGAGAAGTTTTGGAAACTCTCTTCACTGCTATCTCCTGTCCTATTGGAAATTTCCCCTGAAATATATACATAGTGATCACTAGCTTCATTCCTTGAACTCCTGAAGTCCTTGATGGATTTGAGATCAAACGGTTTCTACTATTACCTTTTAAACAGATCCATATCCACCCTCGCTGAGCTTTTTGTCACTTGAGAAGTTATTTGTAGCTTCCTTTAATAGTTGTAAACCTGAATATTTATAGATTGTTTGCATTTTTGTTAAGATTTCTGGCAGCTGATGCTTTTGTTTTCAGTTTAGACAGCAGTCTTTTCATACTACTTATAACCCCTGAAACCAATGTAATGAAATGCAAAATTAGGAAATAGTTAGGCAATCATTCTAATTTCATTGTGATTATATAATTAGATTCAAATTACTCCCTTGGCTTGAGTAATATTCTTTTCAAAAAACACATTAAGATCCCCGGTAGCAGCATAAATGTTGCTAATGTAACCAGAATAATCATCAGAAGCCGCTGTTTGTTTCTGCCGATCATCACCTTCCTTTTGGGCTATGAAAGTTGTTTCATTGTTATGTTAATTAGTATGTGTCACCAAGTTACTCAATTTCTCTTACAGTCAAAATTTTGGATTAATTGTTGAGACAATTATTGAAGATTAGAAGCAATTCAAAAGTTCTATACCAGCTGAGGAAAACTCCCAGTTTTCGTGGTTGCCTAGTTGAAATACACTGTAACCAAGTAGCCCTTTCTCTTTTGCAAATGAAACCTTAGCTTTTACAGCCTCCACACCATCAAAATTGATCCAGTTTGTTCCACCAGTGAAGAGATTCACTGCATAAGTGTCATTGGACACTGAAGCAGCTCTATAACCATAACGCGAATGAAAGATTTGATGAGCTTATAACCTATGCAACCATCTTTTGTGATAGCTAGGCCTAAAGCTGGTGGAACCAACTGAAATATCATGGGAATTAAGAAGCGTCCATGCATAGCAATGATAAGGCAAACCAAGTAACCAGCTTGTCAGCAAGTAGTCCTTTATCAAGCCATTCCCTTATACTATCATTTGTATTGAGCCAGCCTGATGGGCCATATAAAGCAGCATGAGGGCTGTAAAATGATCTCTTGTAGGCAAATAGTAATCATATGCTCAAATATGCATCCAATCCAAGTTCCTTCTGCATTGAATATACAGGGTAAATCATGGAAGTCGTTTGCAGGCTAGTGATGGCAGCTCATTACCAATATCAGCTGTGACTTGTCAGAGTTTCTTGACTCAGAAGTTACTGCAGCGTACCACTCATCTAAAAGGGTTCCTAAAAATTGGTCATTTTGGTGCTTCTATTAGGCTTTACACCACAAAGGTCTTGGCCTTGGAAGTCATAAACCCCAGCAGTTTTTATGGAGGAGTCAATGAAAGTCTGTCTGGAAGATGTTTGGTTTATCATTGAAGAAAGGATAGTAGAGCATTGCCGTCCAGCCCAGATTGATAATAGGGTCGTAAATGATGGATTCTTGTGCTTCACAGTGCTAGAGAAATTAGAGTAGGATTTTTCATAGGTGGAGTTTATTAAGATGTGGTCAGTGGAGGAATCTATGTAAGCATACCACACATAAGGTGAGTGAAAAGAGCACAATTTATGCCAGAAATCGGAAGCTCATTGCAGGAAATCCAGTAGCCGCCTCTAATCCAACTTTAACAGTATGAGAACTGCAAACTGAGGGACAGGTAGAGGAAAATAAGGCTGATGGTTTTGCAAGCCATTGATTCCTTGTACAAGAAAATTTTTAGCCAAATTTGAAGCAAATTTCAGTGTATGCTAATGCTAATTCTAATGTTAGGCAAATCGGAAGCTATCTAAGGTAAGTAAGTGTGCACAAGAAAAAACTGAATTTTTTTATATGCTAATCAAGCTTTCAATAGGAAGGAAATTTTACTTTTAAAATTTTTGGTCATTCTTTGGTCAACTGCTTATAAACTGTGCATTTGTGTCAGACAAAATTAAAGGATGCATATCTTTACTGAATGCATAGCCAGTCAACTATAAAAAAATCCCAGAATTGTCAAATTTTTGTGAGGTTACTGCTACATATAATTACCACCACCAATTAGGAGTGAGCAGGAAAAATTGAAATTGTCTTACTTGGAAGCATTTTTGGTCGATATACTGTCATATAATTACCAAGGAAAATTGGATGAAACCCTTAAGACGGAAAGTGACACCGACATTCTTGTTTAATAACCACATTAATTGAATATTCCATGAATCGGATATTCATCCGAAAAAGTTGACAATTAATTAATATAGATAGATTGACTTATCCTCTTTATAAACCTGTAGATGATTGTGTGCATATAACAAATAAACTAAAAGAAAGTATTGCATCAGCTATGAACAGTAGTACAGAACAAAATTAACTCTACAATATAGAGTTACAGGTAAAAGAATTAAACAATGCCCTGAGGTGTTACAAGGGATGGAAACAAACAAAAAATAAAAAAATGGAAAACCTGAGTGTTTCAGAGGAATTCTGCAATCTCCCCTGCATACAGTAATTACTTCAATATCTTTCAAGATTACTCATTGACTCATCGCGGTACTGGTTGAGTAATTGTTGCATCATTGACTGAAAATATTTTCACCTTGATGATGCAATTACTATCCTCATCTTCATCTCTTTTGACTGAAAAAGCAGGCTTCTTAGGAGAAGGGATGTCTTCAATTTCACCTTTGAGCATGTTATAAACCTTGAGCATGGTTGGTCTTTCAGCAGGATTTTCCTGGACACACAATAAAGCTACTTGCATGCATCTCTTTAGTTTCAATGTAGAAGACGAATCATCCAGTGATGAATCAAAAAACTCCATGCCTTCACCTTCTCTCCACAAGTCATACCCCTAAAGTAATTCAAATGTTACCAAGCTTTGCAGTTTAAAGTTTGACTAAATTTTTGTCATTCAATGTTAGATAGTGGTAGTAAACCATTTCCTGGCTCCATCTAACGAAGTTCTTATTATAATAAAACACAAAAGTTCACAGGAAAGATTGCTAATGGATTAAAGTTGAAACTTGAATTATCAAAACGAAGTGACTTACATATTCCAAAAGGGTTAAATTTTCGCTTGAGCCATAGTAGCATGCGGTCCTCTTGCCACTTATGATTTGTAGAAGCAGAACTCCGTAACTATAAACATCGTACTTCATAGAGTATATACCTTTTCTTACATATTCAGGAGGAACATAGCCACTGCAATCCAGCATAGGCAAGAAAATGCCATTATTCAACAAAGAAAACTTACAGAAATGCTATGTCATATATCAATTTAAGCAAGTTAATAACTTACTATGTTCCAACTATGCGGCCTGTGTTAGCTTCAAATTCATCTTTTGTAAAAGCTTTAGCCATTCCAAAATCTGATATTTTGGGGTTCATTTCTTTATCCAACAAAATGTTGCCAGCCTTTAGGTCTCTATGAACTATTGTAAAGTTTGAGTATTCTTGTAGATATAAAAGCCCTTGAGTAACACCTTCAATGATTTGAACCCGTCTTCCCCAGTCTAAAAGATACCGTCTGTTAGCATCTGCAGAAAACCAAACTTATAATCAGTTGGTCAATTAAAAACTGGAAGCAAAAACAACAAGACAATCAAGGTCTCACAAGTCCTAAAATTTAACTGTTTTTCGCTATGTTCTAATCATTCTATAAAAGGGTAAGATTAAATATACAAACTTGTATAGAAGATAGTTGGAAGTATAGAGTTTGCTTACCAAAGATGTAGAAATCCAAGCTTTTGTTGGCATGTGTTCATAAATCAACATCTTTTCTTCCTTTTCAGTGCAAATTCCCAAGACTCGTACAAGATTTACATGTTGAAGCCTTGCAGTAAGCTCAACTTCATTCTTGAACTCTTCAAGTCCTTGATGAGAAGTTTCTGAAAGTCTCTTGACTGCTATTTCTTGTCCCTTCAGTAACCTCCCCTGACAGTTGAAACCCAGTACTTTTTCAAACAAATTTTATATACAAACTGATGTGACACAATACGCTTAATCCAATAATTTAAAAAATATCATGAACCACCCTGTATATGGCATCAGCTGGACAATTCCTAAACCGGCACCTTACATGTTACAATCTGTTAGTATTACCTTGTAGACAGGACCGTATCCACCCTCGCCGAGCTTATTATTGCTGGAGAAGTTATTTGTAGCCGCTTTAATGGTTGTAAAACTGAATACTTGCAGCTTATTTGCATCATCGTCAAGATATTCAGCAGCTGATATTTTGATTTTCAGTTTAGATAGTGAACTCTTCATAGTACTTATAATCCCTGAAACGAAATATAATGTAAAGCACAATTCAGTCATATAAATGGTCAAATTACTCTATTTCATGGTTGATTATAGCACTCATATTGAACTACAAGCTTAAGTTACCTGTTGATTTGAGTACTCTTCTTTTCAAGCAGCAAATTATGGCACTAAGAAGCAGCATAAGTATTGCTACTGTAACAAGAATTATTATCAGTAACCGCGGCTTGTTTCGCTGATCTTCAGCACTTTCCTTTTGAGCTGAAAATATGTTTCTTATGTTCGTTAGATTCACATAGTTGATAAACTTCTCAAATATTTTAATATTTTAATAATATGATACATTGGAAACACTTGGGATTGATCTTCCCAGTGAAATTCCCCTGTATTTTCTCTGTTAAGCAAATAATGGAGAAGATAATTGAAGAAGGATCAAATGAATAACGAGTAAATAACAATTCCATACCAGCTGAAGAAAGCTCCCATTTGTCATCATTAGAGAGCTGAAACGCATTGTAACCAAGCAGCCCTTTTTCTTTTGCATAAGAAACTTTTGCTCTTATAGCCTCTACACCATCAAAATTGATCCAATTTGTTCCAAGCAGTGAAGAAATTCACCACATAAGTATGATTATACACTGAAGCAGCTCCATAACCATAATCTCGAATGTACGATTTGATGAACTTGTAGCCTACAGAACCATCTATTGTGATTCTGGGACCAGAAGCCGGTGCACCGATAGCATTATCATCTGGATTAACCAGTGTCCAGGCGTAGCCATGATAAGGCAACCCCATAACAAGTTTTTGAGCTTCAACTCCAATTCTTAGCCATTCACTTATACTATAATTGGTATTGAACCAACTTGAAGAACCATATAAAGCAGCATGAGCGCCTATAAATTTATCCCTTGTAGGCACGTAATAGTCATATGCTAAAACATGTATCCAATCCAAGTTTTTTGTCAAGGATTCTATTGGGTAACTGATCGAGTTGAGAACAGGCAAATGATGGCTGGTCATTACCAGTAAAAGCTGTGACTTACCTGAGTTTCTTGCCTCGGAATTTACCTCATCGCGCCATTCGTCGAAAAGGGTTCCTAAATTTGTCATGTTGATTGTTCTATTTGGCTTTATACCAGCAAGGTCTAGGCCATGGAAGCCATAGAGCCTGGCTGTTTCTATGGAGGATTTGATAAAAGTCTTTCTGGAAGAAGATTGGTTTATCATTGAACCAAAGATTGATGAGTCTTGTCCTGCACCCCAGATTGATAAAAGTGTTACAACTGACGGATTCTTGTGTTTCACAGTGCTGGTGAAGTTGGAGAAGGATTCTTCAGAAGTTGAGTTGATAGAAATATGGTACGGTAGAGGAGTTTATACGAGCGAAACCGCACATAAGGTGAGTGAAAAGAGCAGAATTTATTTCTGAAATGGGGAGCTCACTGTGAGAATCCCAGTAACCACCTCTAATCCAACTTTGTGACGAGTTTTCGCAGTTCGAATGGGGAAGACAAATGAAGAGGAAGAAGAAGAAGGCGATGGTTTTGTCAGCCATTGACGGAAGGAAGCTCATGTTTTGCAGGAAATGTGAATTTTCATATAGCAAGTTGGCAAAAATACAACAGAGCAATTTTCCTCTATTCACTTTACGGATAGATTTCGTGGAAAAATGATACACTTTCTCCTTTTTTGGGACCACATGTTAAATATGTAGAAGAGAAGATGTTTTTCTTTACAAGAAATTTGTGATGCTTTGTTTTGTAGTGAAAAAACTATATAACAATGTTGAATTTAGGAGATGGACTGGACCCACAATGTTGAATTTAGTAGATGGACTAGGCTCCCCTCTTGACTCTGACTTACTGTTGTGACAGTATAATAAGCTAATGCACGCATACCACATCCATATTTAGTCGGTGACATGAATATACCGAATTATGATGCGACTTATGTAACCTCTCATACCTTGATGGGAACCCACCCTCTTCTTCTCCCTTTCAATGTGTGATTTTAATATATCTATTTTTTTGGGCGTGACTTAAGACTTACGTTTTTTACATTTTGTATAACCCATTTCTTGTGGTGGGGTTTGAATATTTGTTTCTTACTTACTTCAAATAGTGAGGTTTAGACCGCATCTTCTTTGATTTCAATCTTAAACTTCATATTTGGAAATTGGGTTTGAATTAAGGGAGGGGATGCGCTCAAAAACCTACTATTTGAGGCGGGTTTAAGAAAGCCCTCACTATCAGAAATAGATAGGATAATACGTAAGAATTGTAATCATCAAAATCCTATAAAAAAAATAGGTAGGGTATATTATTACAAGTGTCGTGATCCTATCATGATATTTCAGATTTTTCGTCAAATCAACATATGATTATTCATCTTGTATATAAAGGGTGTGATTCCAAAAAAAAAAAAAAAAAAACTTTCAGGTATACATCCATTTTGACAATTATAGATGTGAAAAGGGTTATCTTTTTGTCAATGACTGGAATTTCCTGCAAGTTGGACTTTTCTCCCGATGGTTTTCGTTTCAAAATTATGACCGGAATTCAAGTGTGGTGTTGGGCCTGTTGGCTTCTTATTTTGCCTCTACCTGCTCTTGTTGACTTATTAGAGAGAGAGTGAAAGAGGTATGTTTGGAAGACCAGATACTAAAGGTCATTGAGACTGCAGGGACTCCACAAGGTAATTTCTCTTTGGAAATTAGTATTACGTGCAACTTCCACCACACAGAGCAAATCAAGAGGAAGAATGTTAAACAAAACTTGACCGTTGATTTACGGGACACATTCCTAGCTATTTCCATATTGACAAGTAATTACACACTCCTGCCTACGTGCTAATGCTACGTACATATCTTGACCTCATGCAAACACATTTATTTAATTATGAGGATTCAAATCTTATAAACTTAATCCCAATATCATTTGTCAGCAGTGTGAAATGTAACAAAAATTTTGTACATTTTATATGGTATATGTTAGAAAATTCTTAATTGTGGGCTAAAATTAATTACAATTTGGTTTGATAAAATTGGGTAAATGTATAGTTCAACAAGATATCCTAATGGGTTTATATGATCATTCAAGAATTTATCCAATACATTTTGTTTTATATAATCTGGGTTGATGATAAGTGTTGACTTGAGTCTTTAATGAGTTTTACAGTTTATTAGATTTTTAATAAGAGAGCCCTATAAATTGATATAAATTGACCCGGACGGATGCTCCCACCAAGCCCCACGTGCACGTGGTGGTGCCTGTGGGTGCATGAGGATTGAGGAGCCTGTAGGACTTTTTATTTGCTGTAAATTTTTCAGGATTTTTCTAATATTAATTTAGAATTCTTGGAGCAATTTCATCTTTTAGATTGTTGAAAATTATTAAATAAATTATTTATATGTAATGGTTGGTTTATTTAATATTTTTATGATGAATATTGCATGGAAAATTCTGGCAAAATTTGTGAAAATTATTTCACTATTGGTTGAATATTGTGGCATGTTGTACTCTCCCTATACTATGTTTTATATCTTATACTCTCAACATTGTCATATTTGGTTAATTATGTACAAACCCTAAAGAAAAATTATTGTTCACTAGATTAAAATACTACAGAGTTAAATTAAGATTGTCCGAGATAATTGGGCATTATATCTCATGAAATCTTAATTATGGTAATTAAAATGTAACATGATTAAATTGAGATGAATAATACTACACCAACAACTCTCTCTCACAAACTTTCTTTCACAACTCTGACGTAACAGATTACAATTGGTTAGTTCACAATAGGTCCTACATGGGTCTCAATAATTAATTGCAAGCTGACTAATTATAAGCTACCACGTCAGGGTTGTGAGAGAAAGTTTGTGAGAAAGTGTTGTTGATGTAGTATTACTTAATTAAGATTGTCCAAGATAATTGGGTACTATATCTTATGAAATTTTAATTATGAAAACTAAAATGCAACAGGATTAAATTAAGGTTGTCGAGATCTCATGAAATCTTAATTATGGCAATAAAAATGTAACGAGATTAAATTAAGATTGTCCAAGATAATTAGGTATTATATCTCATGAAATCTTAATTATGACAATTAGAAATGCAATAGGATTAAATTGAGATTGTCAAGATAATTGGGTATTATATCTCATGAAATCTTAATTATGAAAATTAAAATGTAACATGATTAAATTAAGATTGTCTAATATATAGTATTATAAATCTTCAATTAAATCTTAGAACAATAAAATGTAACAAGATTAAATTAAGATTGTCTAAGATAATTGATGATTATACATCGAAATTAAATTAAGGAAAATGTCCTTAAGATTAAATTGTATTATATATGAAATTTTAATTATGGTAATTAAAATGCAGCAGGATTAAATTGAGATTGTCAAAGATAATTGAGTATTAATTAAACCATTGGGTGTATTAATTAAACCATTGGGTGACCACCTTGTAATTAATAAATTGCTAAAGTCTTATCATACATTTCCGATTATTTTCTTGGAGGACAAATAATTACGTATGTATATGTAACATGTTGAGCTGGAGTATATGTCACTCAATTTTTTTTTTTTTTTCTTAGACGGCTCTTTGTTGTTGCTTCTTTGTTCTGAGCTAAAGTAAGCTTAAAGTAAATTATTAAAATGAAAACATCTGAGCACCTAATATTGGTCTTGCAAAAGCCTAGAGTCATCTTGCTACCTCTTCAGAAATTGTTGCATCGTCAACCGAAATTAACTCTGAACTTTTAGTCATTTTCTTTTCATCACTTTATTCTAAGAAAAGAAAGCAGGCTTCTTAGGGCTGCTTACTGTATTTGCGGATCCAGTTTTGAGCATCCAGGAAATTTCTAACATGGATGGTCCAACATTTCGGTTTTCTTGGACATATAGTAGAGCTATTTGCAAGCATCTCATTAATTTATAGAAGGATTGTGTATCATCTAATGTTCGAGCTATAAACTCCAGGCCTTTTGTCATCTTTCTACAACTCATATGCCTGAAATTGTATATGAAAATATGTATATCAAATTAAATATTTCCAATACTAATTAATAATAAAATAATACTACATGTATAACATTTCACATACAACATTACAAAGCAGAGATAGACATCAAGTTTAGTTGAATATGCCTCTTTTAACATATTCAGAAGGGATATAACCACTGCATTAGATTGTCAGAGATAGTGTGTTAAGCATGTGTCTTGTAGACGTAAAAATCTACCTGTACGGAAAGGGGGGTCTGATCCCGTGAGGTTGAGGCCACTAGCGATCCGCTGCACCTGCACACGAGAAACACACGCGTGAAGCGACGGGAAACTCATGGGGTGGTGTTTGCCGTAGGCACTCCGACGCTCAAGTTAGCAAGGCTGAAAGAGGCTAATATAGTGAGGGCTAGGGAATAAGAGATTACCGGAAGTCTAGTCAGGGACTGTGACTACGGCGAATCAGTGAGACTCTCAAGTAAAGAGTCTCGGGTGTGAAGGTGTAATGTCGATGTCCTTTGTGAGAGGGCTGGCCTCTGCTTATATAGTGGTCGTCTGGTCTCCCAATCCTGGTGGGAGCAGGAGTCCTAATATGACTCCGATGTAACCCCTAGAAGAATTAGGGTCGTGGTGAGTTGTCTTACCAGTGTCCAAATAGGAAGGTAACCCTGTTTAGGAGAATTCGCTAAGTAGGAAAGTGATCAGGAATAGGAAGGCGTCTTTGAATAGGAGGTTGATTAGGAGTAGGAAAGTGCTATGAAAGGGCTGTGGGCTCTAGATTCGTCCGTGGACCTAGGGAATGGGCTAGGTTTGAGAGGCTTGTGCCCGCTTGATTTGGGCCGGTTTATACCTCATGTTAAAATAGAACTAACACGGCTTGGGCCTTTGTAGGACTGGGCCTGGTCCATTTTCGCTAATGGTCCTATTTCCCTATTTGGGCCAAGGACGATTTTTGGCCCTAACAGTTTGTCCCCCACTCTCTGAGTTGAGAGTATCTCAAGTCAGAGAGTAGGTTGCGCTCAAGGCGAGCTCGTTCTTTCCTTATGGACGAGCGATCATTGGGGAGAGCTGACTGCCGCAAGCGATTTGATTGGATATTGATCGGTATCCATTCCTGAACAAGAGCACGCCACCACGCGGTGTGCCTGATCGGTTCGGCGAGCTAAAGAACTGAAAGCTAGGTTCGATCGCTCGGTACGTCAGCGCGATTATCACGAAAACCGCGCGAGGGGCAATTATTCGTCCTGCCAGATCGGGCGAAGCTCAGGAAGTTTACTGAGGAGATCCATTCGGTCGAGCTGTTGGGACGACCAGATAGGTGAGGAGACTGAACATGTTGAGCACTCGTTCGCCTCGGACGGACGAATGGACGAGGCTTGATGGCTTTCTGAAGAGTTTAACCCGGGTTACCCCAAGCTCATGCGTCGATCGACCGGGCCTTCAGGGACGGCTGAATGCGAGACATCTGAGAAGGCTCTTGACTTGAGAAGCTTAGTCGGTGAGACGGATCGAACGGCCTAGTGCACTGTTGGGGCGAATATTGGACGTGTCAGAACATATTTCTGGATGTTCAAGCTGAGTCGACCAGGAGGGTCGGGCGGCGAGATCACGAAATGTCTGTGAGGGTTCACGATTTCCCAGGTGGTTAGGAGCGCTGCCACGTGTATGGTGGCGATCGATTCGTCGTTTCGAGAGCGGGAAAACGAAGAGACTCCTGACAACTGACCAATCACAGCCTGCCACGTGTCTGCCTTTTTCTTTACAAAATTGGAGAGCAGACTGTTCATCTCCCATTCACGTTGGTTTTGCGTTTTCTTCCAAAAAATCTTTCCCCCTTTTTTCTGCGTTTCTGTCCCAGGTTCTTGAGCGAAGGTGGTTTTTTTTCCAATCATCCCAGGTAATTTCTTCTTTTCAGGTCGTTTTGTTGTTCTGTAGGTAGATTTCACTTTTCGAGAAATTTTTGGGAGGTAGGATAATGGTGTTTTGAGTTTTTGAGCGGGTTGAAACTGGATTCTCGAGTGTTTTGGTGTTAGGATTTTGGAGAATAGGTGTAGGTTTGAATTTTCCGGTGGGTATTAGGGAAGAATCTGGCAGTTTCGAATATTTTCTGGGGTTTTTTCTTTTGGATTAGGCCTGGAAGACGAAGTCGACTTAGGTGCTGTTTGGGTCGATCGGTACGTTTGACCGAGTGGTGAATGGTCGCGTGGCGATCGGTCATCCAGGGTGAACGGCGGTTTTCAAGTTCGTGGGGGTGAGCGAGATTAGCAGGTACCTTGGTTGGACCTGGAGGTGAGTCGGTCTCCTGGGGCGAGCGAACCACTGTACCGAAGGTTTCAGGGTCGGTCAGTCGGTGTGGTCGACCAAGGGTAGGTTGACCTAGTTATCAGGCAGGCTGGGTAGTAGCGTCTCTTCGTTCGACCAGTTAGACGGGGCGACTAAGATTGAAGATTGATTCTCGCGGGTGTCGGTCGGTGTTGAAGGGCGAGTGGAAGCAGGGTTGTAATTTTTAGTTGGTTAGTTCTTTAGAGAACGGGTCGGTCGGTTCGGACGGGCGAGTCATCCGCTATGTCTGACGATATGTCCTCGAAGTCGGGTCGAGATGGGGTTGATGTTGGGGACGAGTATGAGCGTGCCCCGACTATGGTGATGATGCCTGAGGGGAGCGTTTTGGTCGGCATACCGCAGCGAGGTGTATTCTTTGCTCCGAGGTCGAGTGGAGTTGGGTCGAGTGGCTCGAGTAGGTATGGTAAGGAGTGGGGAAGACTCCGGAGGGGCTGGCAATCCCTCTTCATCCGGTAGTAGCTTGGAGGAAGAGCCGAGCCAGCAGGGCAGTGGGATTCTTACCAGGGATTATCCGCCCATGCTGAAGGACAGTGACGTGTGGCGTATCCGTACGCTTTATCATATCCCTGGTTCTGGCAGAGTCCGGACCCCGAGATCGTACGAGCGGGTTGATTGGGAAGCTGAAGGTTGGGTCTGCGTGTACGAGAAGTGGTTTCATGATGGGCTGAGGTTGCCTGTGCCTCGCCTGGTCTGAGAGGTGCTGAATCACTTCATCATCGTCCCTTCCCAACTTATGCCGAACGCCTGGAGGCTATTGATGGCCTTGCAGGATCTGTGTGTTCGACATCAAATTGTGTTCGGCTTGCACGAGCTGCTGTACTCGTATTTCCTGAAAGAGAATGATAAGGAGAAGGACCGATATTTGCTAAACTTGAGGCACGACCGGTCTCATCTAGTGACCGACCTGCGGTCTAGTGATAAAAACTGGAAAGACCGTTACTTTTTCTTGAAGGGTCAGGCTGTTTTCGGAGATAGGGGCATGGGCGAGATCCCAATCGGGTGGCGAGCCACTGGTGAGAACTTCGTTGTTTCTTTCGTACTTTTGATTACTAAATCTTGATTATGTTTTTTGTTTGCAGAGCTTGATTTCAATCGCGTTGGGCAGAGCGGGGACGGCTTGGACGTAGCTACCCAGAGGGTGTTGGCCATCCCATTGGAGCAAAGGGATTGGCGAGTGGTGCTGGTAGAGTCTAATCTAAGGAGCAGTATTCTTTAGGCCGGAGTAGAGGCTATTTAGAGAGGTACTCCCTTCCCCTCGCTGAAGCAGACTTGGGATGTGCTCTTGAGTCGGTACTGCAACCATATCATTTTTGGTGAGTCCGGGCTGAACCCACTAAGTTGGAGAGTTTGCACTTGCAGAGTCTCTGATGAAGAAATTGACCGTTAGGCGGCGAGGCGAATCCATCGCCAGGCGTCGAGAGAAGAGGAAGAGAGAATCGTTGGTAAGAGCGGATGTGAGGGTTGAAGATGTGTTGGCGATGCCACCCAGTCGGCAGCCACCGAGTCAGCAGCCCTCGGCGGGAGTCGGGTCGTCCCAGGCTTCCGTTGTGGATGAGGAGGCTGGGACTATAATCATCACGATTCCAGTTACTGCGTCGACTTACTCTGACGCTACATCTATGAGTAAGCTGGCCGACTCCTTTTTGTTCCCGACGGATGAGGCGCGCTTGAACTAGATGGGTGCGGTTGCTGCCGCTGACTAGGGTGTATCCCGCGCCGTTCAAGTATGGCAGTACTTTTTCATTTTTCTTGTCCGACTGTGTTCTCATTGCTCAGTTTTGTTGTGCGAGTACTCATGCGACTCCATCTAAGGAAGTCTGTCGTGGCGCAGGAGAAGCGGATACAGGATGTATCCAAGGCCAACGCTGGTTTGCGGCGAAGAAGACGGCATTCGAAAGGCCGAGCAAGAGAGTCAGCAGCGCCTCAGGGATAGTGAGGCCGAGGTCGAGAGGCTACGGCGCGAGTTAGCCGAGAGGACCGTGGAGGTTGAGTCCCTCAGGGAGCAGTGCATCTCCATTGCTGATGACGCCATCATTAAGGCCCGAGGCGAGCTCATGCTTGAGTTTAAGGAAGGGCGGACCTCTCATTGGGATCCGGATGAAGACATTCTGCTCATGCAAGAGTTGTTGGAAGAGGAAACTAGTCATCCGGTGGGACAGGACGAGGAGCAGGCACCTGAGCCGGTAGGGTGTTAGGGGGCGTGGCGACCTAGCTGTAGGGCCGAGCTCTACTGGTGCTTGCGTGGCGACTGATTTGATGGAGGATGAGACTCGTGCCGAGGATGCTTAGTGCATTCCCCCTTTTCCTTTGTGTTTTGGGGCCTGCGATGCCCTTTTGTCTGGCGTCTGTGCCGTTTTTTTTTTATTCTGAGGGGCGTTTGACGCCATATATATGACTTTTGACTGTTTTGGTTTCTCATGTTGTTTCTTTGGATGAATCACCTGTTCTTTTGTTTCTCTCCCTTGTATTTGTGCATGTTACCTCATTGTGGCCTGATGGTTAGGGCACGTAGGCCTTATGTTGGGTTGGGTTGGTGCTGACCCAAACACAACGGTTTAGGAATCATTCATTCGGTCGGGTTGACCGAGTATGTAGTCACCTGGATGAGTGGCGGTGCATCTTGAGTTCAGTTTTTGGGTTGGACGGGGCCGGTCTCATGGTGCCAAGTCTTGGATCGAGCAGGCCGATCTTATGGTGTTTTCGAGAGTCGAGCGGGGTGGATTCGAGCGTGAGTAATTCATCGTCCGGGTCGACTTGAGGGTGTCTGTACGTATATCGGGCATGGCCGATTTGAAGGTGTCCGTACGTACATCGGGCACGGCCGATTTGAAGGTGTCTGTACGTATATCGGGCAGGGCCGATTTGAAGGTGTCCGTACGTTCATCGGGCGTGGCCGATTTGAAGGTGTTCGTATATGTATCAGTCGGGAGGGGCGGGGCATTTGAAGATTTGAAGGTGTCCGTATGTCGGGCATGGCCGATTTGAAGGTGTTCGTACGTATGTCGGGCATGGCCGATTTGAAGGTGTTCGTATGTATATCGGGCATGGCCAATTTGAAGGTGTAAGTAACTTGATTCGAAGATGACAATTACTGAATAATACTTCATTAAATATTTGGCCATGAGGCCGACTGTCTGGGAGGAGGTGGGTAGTCCCACTCATCCTTTTTATTAACAATGAAAAAGAAATGAAAAAAACAAAATTCCCAACAAGGACGGGGTTCACCTACGAGTAGTAACGTTTGAGGTGAACGGCATTCCAACTGTTGTTGATGTCTTTGCCCTCGGGGGTCTGGAGTTTGTAGGCGCCTTTCCCTACTTCTTTGATTATCTTGTAGGGGCCTTCCCAGGTGGGTCCGAGTTTGCCAGAGTTGATCTCCTTGGTGTTTTGGAAGACCTTACGAAGGACCCAGTCGCCTATCCTGAAAGTGCGGATCCTCACGCTGCGGTTATAATGTCGGGCGGCTTTGTTCTTGGTAGCTCGTTGCGGATGCTCGCTTGTTCCCGTAGCTCGTCCACAGTGTCTAGGTTCTGGCAAAGGTTTTGGCTATTTGATTTCGTCCGCCCTGGAGCACAGGTGGGCCAGGCCCTGATATTTCGGTGGAATGACCTGACGAACCATATGTCAGGGAGAAAGGTGTTTCACCAGTTGATGATCGAGTAGTTCGGTATGACGAGAGGACTCGGGTAGCTGCGTAAGCCCGTCCGCCCATGCAGCTTTACTTTCATGTCGCTTCGATTGTACGCATGATTATTTTGTTTGCGATTCGGCTGGCCGTTAGGAAGTAGGGGGTTGCGGGATGTTGAGAAGCTTAACTTTATTCCCCACATGTCACAGAAATCCCTGAAGCCTGAACTAATGAACTGGGACCCATTATCGGTGACAATCTCCTTTGGTATTCCGAACCTACAGATCACGTTCTTCCAGATAAAAGCTTTGACTTCTCGGTCTCTGACTTGAGCGAAGGCTTCGGCTTCGATCCACTTGGTGAAGTAGTCTGTTACGCCAACATGAAGACTCGTTGCCCCGGTGCAGTAGGTAGCTTTCCCACGATGTCCATTCCCCATTTCATGAATGGCCACGGTGTTAGGATGGAATGGAGTCGTTCTGGTGGGAGGTGTGAGACGTGAGCAAACCTCTGACAGTTGTCGCATCTCTTTGCGTAAGCGATCGAGTCGGTGCGGATGGTTGGCCAGTAATAACCTGCGGTGATCACTTGGTGAGCAAGACTACGCCCCCCTGCATGGTTGTCGCATTCGCCTTCATGGAGTTCGGCTAGAACACTTTGGGCCTCTTCTAAGCTTATGCATTTTAGGTAGGGGCCTGAGAACGACTTTCTGAGGAGTTGGCCCTCATGTAGGGTGAATCTGGCGGCTTTTGCTTTCAATCGGCGTGCTTCGTTCTTGCCGGCCGGGAGCTCATCGTCTTCCAGGTACTTCACTATCGGGGTCATCCAACAGTCGGCTTGCTCAATGCCCATGGTTTCTATAGGAGACTTGTTAAGTGGCGGTTCTTTCCAGTTGGGTAGGCCCTTTGCATGAATAGGAGGGGGATGGATGACTGAGAGGAACATGGGAGTGCTGAGCCAAGGTTGGCGAGGGCGTCGGCATGGTTGTTCTCAGCTCTGGGGATCTGTACTATCGAGAACTCTTCGAATTCGGCCTGCAACTCTTTGACCATGCTTAGATAGGATGTCATTTTTTGAGTCACGTGCTTGGTACGTACCTTGTAGTTGATTGACCACGAGTTGGGAGTCCGACTTTACTTCTAGTCTCTTGGCGCCAATTTCTCTGGCCAAGGTAAGTCCAGCTAAGAGGGCTTCATATTCGGCCTCGTTATTCGTGCACTTGAACCCACAGCGGAGTGCTCGCTGGATGATGTCTCCCTCTGGTGTGATCAGTACTATTCCGAGTCCGCTTCCATTGACATTACTCGATCCGTCTACTAGGAGAGTCCACTTTGAAGGTGGTGCGCCGTTCATGCATAGTAATTCTTTTTCGGCCTAGGTGGTTTCGCTTGGTGTGAAGTCGGCAATGAAATCTGCTAGTGCCTGGGACTTGACGGTGGTGCGTGGTTGGTATGATACGTCGTACTCGCTGAGTTCTACCGTCCATTGCATGAGTCGGCCTGATAGCTCTGGTTTGTGCAATATTTTCTTGAGAGGGAATGAGGTGATCACAACTATAGGGTGGCACTGAAAATACGGTCTGAGCTTCCTGGATGCATGGATGAGGGCAAGGGCAAGCTTTTCCAGTTGGCTGTATCGAGTTTCTGCGTCGAGGAGCGACTTGCTAATGTAGTAGACCGGTGATTGCTTTGTTTCTTCTTCTCGAACTAGCACCGCTGATATGGCCGTCTCTGAGACCGCTAGGTAAGTGTAGAGCTTCTCTCCGTCCATGGGTTTGGATAGCAGCGGGGGGGTAGTCAAATACTTCTTCAGCTGTTGTAGGGCTTCTTCGCATGAGGGGGTCCAATCGAACTTGTTGGATTTTTTGAGGGAGTGGAAGAAGAGGTGGCACTTGTCAGCGGACACAGGAGATGCGGCTCGGGCGGCCACTCGTCTGCAAGGCATCCAGGGCGTCTCACGCAAGTCGGGGATGGTATCTTGAGAACTGCACGATACGAGTGGGGTTTGCTTCTATTCCTCGCTGAGTAACCATATAGCCTAAGAATTTACCTGATGAGATGCCGAATGAGCATTTTTCAGGGTTCAGTTTCATGTTGTACTTCCGGAGAATGGCGAATGCCTGGCTAAGGTGGTCGAGGTGTTGTTCGACAATCAGGGATTTGATGAGCATGTCGTCGATGTAAACTTCCATGGTCTTCCCTAAGTGGTCAGAGAACATTTTGTTGACCAGACGTTGGTAGGTGGCTCCGGCGTTTTTCAGTCCAAACGGCATTACTTTGTAACAATAGGTTCCCCTCTCTGTGATGAAAGCTGTCTTCTCCTGGTCGTCGCATGCATTAGAATCTGATTGTATCCCAAGAAGGCGTCCATGAAACTGAGGAGTTCGTGCCCTGCGGTTGCGTCTACCATCATGTCGATATGTGAGAGGGGGAAAGAATCCTTGGGGCAGGCTTTGTTTAAGTTAGTGAAGTCGATGCAGACTCTCCACTTCCCGTTCTTCTTCTTTACGACTACGACGTTTGCCAGCCATTCGGGGTAGTGGACCTCTCTGATCATGCCGTTGTTTAGGAGTTTTTCGATCTCTTCATTGATGATCTGGTTCCGTTCAGGTGCGAATTTCCTCTTATTGCTTGGTGGCGGGTGATTCGGATCACGCCTTAGGGTGAGTGGACCATTGCGTCTGGATTGATTCTGGTCATGTCGGCATAGGACCAGGCGAAACAGTCTTCGTTCCGTTTTAGAAAACCTATCAGCTTCTCTCTTGTCTCGGGGTCGAGGCGGGAGCCTATGTGTGTTTTTCTCTCTGGGTCATCCGGATGTATCTGCACTTCATCCAGCTCCTCCATGGTCGGTTGGTCGGGCTCTGCTCGAGGAGTTGGACGAGCCTGTAATTGCTATGAAGAGTTTCCCGTACCTTTGAAGGCGTTTTTGTAGCAGTCTCTGGAAGCTTTAAGGTCACCCTTAATCTCCCGTACTCCCCACTTGGTCGAAAATCTGATAGTCTGGTGGAAAGTAGATGGGACTGCCCGCATGTCGTGGATCCAGGGACGGCCTAAAATGACGTTGTAAGGGGATGGGCAGTCGATCACCAGGAAGACTATCTGTTTGTTTACTTCGCCGGCATAGATAGGAAGGATGATCTCCCCGATGGTGTATTTGCTCCGAGCTGAATCCAACTAGCAGTGTCGGTCGCCTATTGATATTTGCTTCTTCCAGTCCCATTGCTTTGACCGCTTTGAGGAAGACGATATTTGCTGACGAACCCCCATCTACGAACACTCTTTTCACTAGGATGTTGGCTATTTGCAGGGAGAGGACTAGAGCGTCGTGGTGAGGAGCGGCTAGGGTGATTGGTTCGTCATCCTCGAACTGAATTACCTGATGGGAGTATGACTTCGAGACCGGTTGGATGGACTGGACTTCGTGATGGCTAGTTCTAGCATGTCGTTTTGCTGATGAGTAACTTATCCCACTGATTGCTGATCCTCCGGAGATTAGCGAGCAGAAACCCTTCGGTGTGGGTTCACGCGGAGGGGGCGACTGTTTGGAGCTTTTTTGGCTAATGGTGTTCTTCCCCTTGTCAGTGAGTAGATCACGGAGGTGTCCTCTCTTTAGAAGTGCGGCAACCTCGAGCCGCAAGGCGATTCAGTCCACAGTGTTATGCCCATGATCGTTGTGGAACTCGCACCACTTGGTTGTGTCTCTCCTTGCTTCGGGATTGAGCTTACCAGGCCACTTGACAGCGGATCCCATTCCTTTCATTATCGCTACGACTTGGGTTGGTTCGATGCTGAGACTGTATTCTGGTATTTTGAACTGGTTCGATCCCGAATGCCTGTTATTACTTCTCAAGGGTTGGCGGTCATATGGTCTCCTGGCTCTGCCCATATTCCGTGCAGGGGGTTGGTAGCGGTGCTCTACCGATCTAGGCTCTGGTTTCCTGTCGTTCCGCCTTGGTTCGTATCTGGAATGGGCGGCTCGGTTCATCTCATCTTCCTCCCACCTTATCTGGATAACGACTCGGGCCAGAGCGTCTTCCATGGTAGTACAGCCCAGCTTTGTAAGCTCCTTGTATAGTTCTCCATCTGGGAGGAGGCCTTTCCCCTGCGTCCCACAACGGTCTTCGGGGTTAGGGTTCAGGGAATGAATAGAGATCTTCTCTTTGTTGAATCTGCTAACGTACTCTCTCAATGGTTCCCCTCTCCGTTGGTATACTCGGTACAAGTCGGCCGACAACTTCTCTAGCTTCTTGTTGCTGGCAAACTGTTCCACAAAGGTGTCAGTAAGCTGAGCGAATGAATCGATGGATCCGTTCGGGAGATTCGTGTACCATTGGAACCCCGGGGCCAGTCGGACAAACTAGGGAAGCCGAAACTTTTGCACATGCAGGCTTCTCTAAGCGGTCGGGGTATGGAAACAGTGAACATCCGCTACTTGTACGAGGCTATGTGGTCGTCCGGATCAGTGGTATCGTCATATGGTTTCATGTTGGGGATAGTGAATTTCTAGGGCATGTCAGCCAGGGCGATCTCGTCCGCAAAAGGTGAATCTGTGTAACAATTCGGTCTGCTCTTCTTGGTTGGGATTGGCATTCCGGGATCGCCTCATCAACGCCTCAACGTCGGCCGGATCTCTTGGCGATGGCATTCCACGGGAGGGGAAGGGGATACTATCGGGTCATCCCGTCTTATCGGGTCTAGTACGTCTCGTGGGGTCATCCCTCGGGGGGTAGACTGATAGATTAGTCCGTCGAGTGCTCCTTGGTAGCATGTGTCTTCGTTCATCCCTTTTGGTTGGATGACTCCCATTGTCACTGTTCTGTTGTTCTTCCCTACATGAACGGTCAGGGGAGTTGTCTAGTAGTCGTTCGGTCTTTCGGGATGGACGGGCTCAAGAGCTGGAGTTGGTTTGGTTTGGCCGTTCACCCCGCGAGGGTGAGCCAGACAGGAGGGGGTTTGTGTTTGGGTTGATTGGAGGGGAAGTGGTATGGTGGAGATGGGTTGATCCTGTGGGTTCTCTATTGTTGGATTGTTTTGATCATGAGGTTGGGATGGGTCGGCTAGACCGCGCCCTGTTGTATCTTTATCTCGTTAGTCAGGACGGAGTAGTCGAGCGCCAATGCGTTAAGTGGGCCTGTGACCGCCCTTTCGAGAATCCGAGGGTTGATGCTCTGGTGTGGAGAGGGGTTGCATGGATAGGATAATGGTGCGGAACCGATTGGGGGGTGCTTGGTCGGGCAGAAACTCGAGTTCATAGAATCGACTTACTTTCTCTTTTAGCGAGTGGTTCTCGACCCTGATGGATGTATTTTCGGCTTCCAGTGCGGCCACCTTGTCTAAGTTTTGTTGCATGAGGGTGGTCAAAGCCTCCAGTCTGGCCTTGAGGCCTGAGTTAACGTCGTCTGGATTGTCAGCCATGGAATATTCCTCCACGTAGCAAGGTTCGTCACGCCGAATGATTGTTAGAGGCCCCACGGTGGGCGCCAAACTGTAGACGTAAAAATCTACCTGTACGGAAAAGGGGGTCTGATCCGTGAGGTTGAGGCCACTAGCGATCCGCTGCACCTGCACACGTAGAGAAACACACGCGTGAAGCAAACGGGAAACACCAAGGTGGTGTTTGCCGTAGGCACTTCGACGCTCAAGTCAGCAAGGCTGAAAGAGGCTAATATAGTGAGGGCTAGAGAATAAGAGATTACCGGAAGTCTAGTCGGGGACTGTGACTACGGCGAATCAGTAAGACTCTCGAGTAAAGAGTCTCGGGTGTGAAGGTGTAATGTCGATGTCCTTTGTGAGAGGGCTGGCCTCTGCTTATATAGTGGTCGTCTGGTCTCCCAATCTTGGTGGGAGCAGGAGTCCTAATATGACTCCGATGTAACCCCTAGAAGAATTAGGGTCGTGGTGAGTTGTCTTACCAGTGTCCAAATATGAAGGTAACCCTGTTTAGGAGAATTCGCTAAGTAGGAAAGTGATCAGGAATAGAAAGACGTCTTTGAATAGGAGGTTGATTAGGAGTAGGAAAGTGCTATGAAAGGGCTGTGGGCTCTAGATTCGTCCGTGGACCTAGGGAATGGGCTAGGTTTGAGAGGCTTGTGCCCGCTTTGATTTGGGCCGGTTTATACCTCATGTTAAAATAGAACTAACATGGCTTGGGCCTTTGCAGGACTAGGCCTGGTCCATTTTCGCTAATGGTCCTATTTCCCTATTTGGGCCAAGGACGATTTTTGGCTCTAACATGTCTTAACAAGTGCAAGCTTAGGGTTTGCAGTATAGAATAAAAGAAGATTGTTGTGTACTTACTATGTTTCAACAATTCGCTCCATTTGATAATTATTTTCTACAAAAATTTTGGCTATACCAAAATCTGATATTTTAGGCTTTATATTTTCATCCAATAATATATTACTAAGTTTCAAGTGTCGATAAAATCTTGAAAATATTATTGGATAATCCCTACTATGATTTGAACACGTTTTGTCCAATCCAAAAGAATTTGTTTACATGGGTTTGCATTTATTTATTAATGAAAAATTAGTGGCTTCGTTTGGTTGGATTTTGGGAATACTATTTTTAGTATTCCCAAAAAAGTTAAACAGTAAAATACCTAAAAACTCACAATATTATTCAACTTTATTCAATATTTTTTAAACCCCCTAAATTTGTTAATTCAATTAAATACCCCTAAATATTTTTAATGTTTTTGTTACGGTGACTCCGGCCACCCTCCTACGGTGGTGGCCAGCTGTCCGTATTTGAGGGTGGATTGGGGGTGTTTTTGTTAACTTTTAATATTTTATTATAAGGGGTGTTTTGTAAAAAAACAAACATAGGAGGTATTTTACAATTTGTAAATCCTACATCGTAATACCCGCCCAATTCAACTTTTTTTTTAACTTTTTTCAAAAAACTTTTCCCAAAACATAAAATTGTGAACCAAACGGAGCCAGTAATATTCTAATCAATGTTTTCAAAGCTGAAAAAAAAAAAAAAAAAAAAAAAAAGTGTCAGTTGGAGAGAAATTATTGTACCAAAAAGGTGGTAGTCCAAACTTTTGTTCGGCATGTACTCATAGATCAATATGTGTTCATCTTTATCAATGCAAAACCCATAACTTTGACAAGATTTACATGTTGGCGCTTTGCAGTAAGCATAACCTCATTCTTGAATTCCTCAAACCCTTGAGTCGAAGTTTTAGATAGTTTTTTAAATGCTATTTCCTGAGCATCTACGAGGATACCCTAGTAAAATACATTCATTGGATTAATTAACTAAATAAGCTAATTTTTTTGTAACTCTTGAAAATATGTTTCTTCATTAGCATCACTTTTTTCTTTGTTTTTTTACATAATTATCGTTTCTTTTCAATAAAAAACTAAATTTGAAGGATAAGATTATTATGCTTCCCTAACAGGTGTATGATTTTTTTTCTCTCTTAATAATATCGCGCATATTTACCTTATATACCAGGCCAAATCCACCCTTACCTAGATTGTTTGCATTAGAAAAGTTGTTTGTAGCCTCTTTGATGCTGGCAAAGCTCAAAACTTGCAGATTTGGAGCATTGCTTTCAAGGTTTTGGGGAATAGTTATCCTTCTTCTGCTTTGAAGCATTGATCCTGGAATGGAAAAGAGGAACAAAAATCAATATGATTCTCCTTTCATATTATGAAAACTGAAATCTGTTGAATACCTTTTATCTTGATTACTTTTCTTTGAAAGTAACAAATCATGCAGGCTGTTAGGATAAAAACTGAAGTAATTGGAAGCAAAATCGTTAGCAGTAATCGCCTCCTATTTTCCTGATTCTCCTTTTCTGCAGAAGCTGTAAATGTAATTCACTAAATCAATTAAAATCTGTCTTCAAAATTCAAGAATTGATCTGAACAATCACTCACCTGCCAGAGAAAGTGCCCAATTATCATCATTAGACAGCTGAAATGCATTGTAACCAAGGAGTTTCTTCTCCTTGGCATAAGCAATTTTTGCTCGAATCGTTTCAACTCCATCAAAATTGATCCAAGTTGCTCCAATGGTGAATACATTCACTGCATAGGTAGCGTTGTATGCGGAAGCAGCTCCGTAACCATAATTCTGAATGAATGCCCTGATTAACTTGTACCCGATGGAACCATCAATGGTGATAGCAGGCCCTGAAGCAGGTGCGCCGATAGCTTTGTCATTTGGGTTCGCTAGTGTCCATGCATAGCCATGGTAAGGCACACCCAGAACCAGTTTGTTAGCTGGAAATCCTTTGCTTAACCAGTTGTTTATACCGAAATCAGTACTAATATTACTTGCAGTGTTGTACAAAGCAGCACGGGTGCCCGTAACGTTATCCCTGGACGGCAGAAAATAGTCATAGACAACCACATGTGCCCAGTCCAAGTTCCTTTTCATCGATTCAATCGGATAGCTCACAGTTTCATGATTTGGAATGTACTGAACACTCGCTGTCAATATTAATTCTGAAATTCACAGAATATCAAAAGTTCTTCAAGATTCTCAGTTCTGTGGTGAAAATTATCAATTAAGAATGCATATCTCCCTACCAGTCCGTGGTGGCAGCAACTTCTGTGAGATGAAGGAGTATTTTTCCATCAAGCTGCTTAATTCAGCATCAAATTCTTTCTCTAGCTCCAACTCTGCTTCTAAGTGCCTGCGCCTCATTGTGGACTCCTTATCTTCGTGGACTTTGATTTTTTGGTCCCTCTCCTCTACAAACTCTTCCATTTCTTCGTCTTGAAATTTGATGAAGTCGGCCATTCTCTCAACCCTGCGTAAGAGAAAGAACATATCAGGATTCTAAATTTCTAAAATTCAAGTGTAAGTAATTTATTTTAAAAGCAATCAATCTTAATTATATACCTCTTCGTGTAGTCCTCAGTGTGGGAAGGATTTTCAATCGACTGCTTCACCTTCTCTCGCTCTTGTTGCTGTACCATTTCAAAATCCTCTTCCTTCAAATCTCTAGCTCCGTGAATAATTTTGATTTGGTCTTTAAAAAATTGCTCTTGGAAGTCCATCTACAGAAAAATTACAAAAATAAATAAGAAAGGAGTTAAGAGGAAATAAGAGTTAGTAATTAATAAATATTACATCCACAATATTTTTTTTTTTTTTTTTTTTTAATTTTACACATAGGGGGTTGACCAAGAAGTACAAGACATTGATGAAATAATAATAATAATCAAGACAGCTAGCATAGATAAAAAGACTTAATCAACCATGAGTTAAAGGGTTCAGTGCAAGTAATAGCCATGTCTTCAGGGAATAAACTGTGCAACCAAGGACTTCGTTTACTAGCCTAAACCATCCATAAAGCAAAATAACACAGTTATTGGTCAGGTGAAGCTTAAATACACTTCAACTTCAACAAGGAAAAAGCTATAAGCAACTGAATATCATACCTCTTCCTTGTTTTGTGCGTGTTGCAACCTGGTTCTTTGTTTCACAATGCAGTTCTCCTCCATAGTCTTTCTCAGCCTCTCACTCACAATACTGAAAGATGCTTCAAGAGATTTAGAATGCCTTTGCGCTTTATCGACTATGTTCTTGAAATAGCCAAGTTGTTGATTGTCCTCACTCATTTGCCTAATTTGCTTGACAACCATTTCCTGATACGATCTCAACTCAAATTTCAGCTTGGATTTGCCTAATGGATTGCAAAGCATGTTAAACATAATTAAGAATTGTATAAGGAAATTCTTTATGTATAGAATACTAAAAAAAGAGATGCTTTGATGCATTGTGGTTATCATGAGTGTTCACAGGATTTATGAATGATTTTGACCAAACCCCTGCCACCATACATGTCTGTGTATATAAGACACACACAAATACATATAAATAGATAAATAGAAAGATAAATGGAGATAGAACCTTGTGAATGCTGATTAAAAAAATCCAAATCTTCCTTCAGCGCCATAAAACCATACAGTTGGCGCTTTCCACCAGGAAGGAATAACACCTGCCGATGATTCCACGCTTCTCGATCTGTTCCTTGCTCAGAAAAATGCTCATGCAGTCGTTCCGCCTCTAAGTAGCCCCCTGCAGAATTCTCAAAAATCAGCACACTAATGCCTCGATGGCCCTGTGGACCATAAGAATGTCTAGCCTTCACAGCAGCGAACGAATTGAAGTATGCAAGAAGTTCCTGATTCCCCATCCCAATCCACTGAATGAAATACAATAAAAAAGACGAGTTATATTGTGAGGATCCAGCAAATGTACTTCTTAAATGACAACACAATCAAGCTGCATTTGTGATCAAAAAGTAAAATTTAACATTAAAATTAACTCTATTGTAACCTCTATACAGAAGCAAGGCAATGTAATGTTACCTTATCATTCTCATCCTTCTCCAGTTTAGTGTTTAGAATGACCACCATCGGTGGCCAAATTATATCATGATCTTTGTCTTCATCCTTTAAACCTTTCCACTTTCCAAATAATTCAGCAACTGGATAAGGCGAAGTTCCTCATCCATGCAGCTCCTCCTCCAAAAGCTCAGCAAGTTCCCTGCGAAGCTTGATCCTCCTTGATCCTTTAGTTTTTGCATGGGTCAATAAAGGCTGCAGGCCGTGGTACCAGTCAGTAGCAGCTGGACCACATTGGCATGCAGGACAGTGCCACTGCCTTGCCGGTTCATTTATCTCTTCAACAGTCAAACTATCCAAGCTTTCAAAGAATTTGCTGAACCATCTGCTCTTCTTCCGAGTCTCATGACTCTTTTGACTGGTATCTGAATCAAAGTCATCGCTCAAAAGCTCATCATCTGAATCATCTACAGCATCGGATTTGTCATCAATGTCATCATCATAATTTTCATCAGCATCATCCTCGTAGGCTTCAGAGACACTTTTGTCTTTTTGGCCATCTTCAAAACCTCTTGACGGAGTAGAACCAGTCACAGGTTGTGGGGCCATATAATTTTTCTCAGGCATCCTGTTGGTTAGCCGTGGCCTTCGCATTACCTCAACTGGGTTGTGTCCTAGATTCAGCAGTTTGTGCCCAGGTTTTCCCAGGATTCCTTCCAGAGCCCCCATTGTTGCGCATGCCTGATTTTTGAACCATATCTGGACGTCCCCATCCCTTTGTACTAGAATCTTGGGTAGCCCAGGGTTTTGCAGAAGCACTTCCAGCTCTGTTTTTGGACTTCCTTGCATAAACCTCCCACCCACCATCATCTTGGGCTGGATCCCCGCTGATATCAGAGGCTTCAATAACATTTTTTCCCTTAAAGGATGGGTTGCAATTAGCACCAGCCGCAACAGGTATTTCACCGTTTCTTTTAGAACTCATCTCTGTGCACAATTCGGGATCATATTTTAAAATAAGACTCGCGTCAAAAAGTTTAACAAGTAATTTCACAAAACCAATTCATTTTTCATATTTAATTTTACACTTAGTCATGTAAATAGCAACATCAGAAAACCATTGATAGAAATGTTACACAAAGAACATTTAGGCCCTTCACGCAAAACTCAATTGCACTGAGTTAACATAACAATTTCTGAAGGCAAACCTGAGTTATAATCGCACCAAAACTATAAACAAAAATGAAAGACATACGATTTCTTGAATAGATAGATACAAAAAAAAAAAAAAAAAAAAAAGGAAAAAGGAGGAGGATTGCTCCATGATGAAAGTCAAGGTCAAAAGTGGCCCGAAACACAAGTTTTCAAATAATGCAAAAGATAAAAGTGCACAAGAACAAAGAACTCAAACTCACCGTCAGTGTGAAGATTCCGGAAACTGCGACTCAACTTAGGCCACGATCAACGACTAGAACACGACCGATTAGAAACTCCACCGCGACGAAAAAATGCCGCCAATTTGAGCAGTCCCGCGAACTGAGTGAGAGCGCCGCCAACTCAACAGAACAAAGCCGCCAAGAGTCCGACGAAGATTCAGGCGAAAATTCCGTCAAGATGCCGCCGAAAGCGGGGGAGAGTAAAGAGAGTGAGAAGTAAAAGAGAGACTAAGAAGAGTTAAGTAAAGGAGTTTTTGAGTAATGCTACGTGCACTAACTAATGTAATGTGTACTAATTAAGAATTTTTTTTTGAACAAATTTTCAATATTAATACTTGGATTAGTACACATTGGTTAGTGTACATAATTTTATTCTTTCGAATTTGGATGGTTCACCTCATATGCTACACAATATTTCGGTATAGTACAAGAGATTACTTATAGCCCCTTATACTTTTAATTAATATCACATTTAACCTTACAATTTCTTAAAGTTTAACATAACTATATACATGCTCCTATAATTTATTATTATCAAGTGAATTTCCAAGGGCAAACTCTAATTTATGATTAAACTGTCCTTAAAAACATATTTATTACTACCATTTAAGAGCTTATTGATAGTGTATTAATGCATTGAAAGAGAATGGTACAAAGGTTGTTAAATAAATAATAAATGTCATTTAATTAATTAGATATAAAATATGGTAGTAGAAACCATTAGTTTTGTAGTCGGACGACAAGACTTTAATCATCTGCATGGATTATCCAGAGGTCTTGTGTTCGAATCCTGCAAAATATAGGGTGTTCAATGGACATTGGGATCCCGAGGATTAGTGTGAGAGACAGAGGATCATTCAAGTTATTTGCTAGGTATTGTAGTATAAATGTATAATACCTTGACTTACACTTCGACTACGGTCAAGAGTCAAATAGTGAGGCTCAAAACACATCCCTCTTGATTATCATTCATGAAACCCTACAATCTCATCTGGGTTCCAACTGGGAAAGTTGTGAATCATTGAAAGAGTAAACTTGTTGCCTGGATGTTGAGCTACTTCCAATATTTTCATCACAGATTTACGGAAAATGCAGGCCTTTTAGGAGTAGGAATAGCCATTATTTCAGTCTTGAGCATCGAGAAAACTTCCAAGATGGATAGTCTCTCCATTGGATTTTCTTGTACACATAATAGTGCCACTTGCATACATCTCATGATTTTACACGACGAAGATGAATCATCGATGGATCAATAAACTCCATGCCTATGCCGCCTTTCCAAAGTTCATACACCTGAAAACAAAGCTTAAAATTATGTCCTGCTACAAAAAATGATTGAAAATTTTCATCATTGACTTACATATTCAAGAAGGTTCAAATTTTCGTATGCGCCGTAGTAGCATGTATTCCTCTTGCCACTTATGATTTGCAGAAGTAGAACTCCAAAGCTGTAAACATCATACTTCATGGAATAGATTCCTTTTCATACATATTCAGGAGGAATATAGCCACTGCATAAATGGATATTAATGAGAAGTTGGTGAAGTATTTGACAAAAGAAGATATAAAATGAGAAGCCATGGATGGAGTTTAATTACTTACTATGTTCCTACAATCTTACCTATGTAAGCTTCACACACGTCTTTGCTGAAAAGTCTAGCATTCCAAAATCTGATATCTTCGGGTTCATTTAGTGTCTAACAAAATATTGCTCGATTTCACATCTTGATGAATGATAGTTAAATTTGAGTACTCTTGAAGATATAAAAGTCCTTGAAAAACCCCTTCAATAATGTTCACACGCTTCTGCCAATCTAACACATATCGTCTTATTGGGTCTGCAAAATGTTACACGATTGATCAGAAACTGATGTAAACAATGACAGGTAAACAAAAGATAGAATTGAATCAAGTGTATACTGCCTACCGAATAGATACTAATCCAAGCTTTTATTCGGCATATACTCATATATCAGCATTTTTTCTTCTCTTTCAATGCAATATCCCAAAACTCTAAGTAGATTCACATGCTGAAGTCTTGCGGTAAGTGAAACCTCATTTTCAAACTCCTCGAGTCCTTGAGTTGATGTTGTTGCAAGTCTCTTCATTGCAATTTCCTGATTACTATGTAATTGACCCTGCCATAGTTAATACCAATGCTTAGCACTCGGCCCGCATATAAGCTCAATTTTTTTCTGCTTCGACTCGACACTCATCGAACCTATAATATTGCGCATATTTACCTTATATACAGGGCCAAATCCACCCTCAGCTAGCTTGTTTGCATTAGAAAAGTTGTTTGTAGCCTTTTTGATGCTGGCAAAGCTAAAAACTTGCAGAATTGGAGCATTGCTTTCAAGGTTTTGGGGAATAGTTATCCTTCTTCTGCTTTGAAGCATTGATCCTGGAATGGAAAAGAGGAACAAAAATCAATATGATTATACTTTCATATTATGAAAACTAAAATCTATTAAATACCTTTTATCTTGATTACTTTTCTTTGAAAGTAACAAATCATGCGCTATTAGGATAAAAAGCGAAGTAATTGGAAGCAAAATCATCGCGATAATCGCCTCCTATTTTCCCGATTCTCCTTTTCTGCTGTAAATGTAATTTACTAAATCAATTAAAATTTGTCTTCAAAATTCAAGAATTGATATGAACAATCACTCACCTACCAGAGAAAGTGCCCAGTTATCATCATTAGATAGCTGAAATGCATTGTAACCAAGGAGTTTCTTCTCCTTGGCATAAGCAATTTTTGCTCGAATCGTTTCAACTCCATCAAAATTGATCCAAGTTGCTCCAATTGTGAATACATTCACTGCATAGGTAGCATTGTATGCGGAAGCAGCTTCGTAACCATAATTCTGAATGAATGCCCTGATTAACTTGCACCCGATGGAACCATCAATGGTGATAGCAAGCCCTCGCGAGTGTCTTGTTAGCTTTGTCATTTGGGTTCGCTAGTGTCCATGCATAGCCATGGTAAGGCACACCCATAACCAGTTTGTTGTGAAATCCCTCCTTTGCTTAACCTTGATTGTTTATACGAAATCGGTACTAATATTACTAGCAGGGTTGTACAAAGCAACATGGGTGCCCGTAACGTTATCCCTGCACAGCAGAAAATAGTCATAGACAACCACTTGTGCCCTAGTCCAAGTTTTTTTTCATCGATTCAATCGGATAACTCACAGTTTCATGATTTGGAATGTACTAAGAACTCACTGTCAATATTAATGCTGGCTCACTAGAGTCTGTTGCATCAGAAGTTATTACAGCTCTCTACTCATCTAAAAGCCCTCCCATATTATTCAAGTTTGTACCATTAGGCCACAACCATAACAAATCATTCCCTTGAAATCCATAACGCTTGGTGGTTTTCATTGGAGATTCAATAGAAGACTTCGATGACAAGAATTGTAATAACTCTTTCTAGCTAGCATACTTTGTGAAGTGTAATATGGAATTACTAAACATGTCATAGAAAACATATATGTACATAAGTATAAGATAGTGGGCCCAAAACTAATTTTACTTTCATATATAAATTCTCTACCTCACGTAAGAAAGTCATATACATAACTCAAAATACATTTGGACAGTAGTGCCATTCTCCTCCATTTCTTGATGTATCCTTCGACCACAACTCATTTGTTACCTACAAAAATAGTGAAATCAACGGAGTGATCACTAATTACTCGTAAGTAAATCCTCTATGCTACTCTTCTTCATCCGTTACTCATTTTTTGAAGCTCTTTCCTTACATCAAACTTCTCTATTCTTCTTTGTTCTTTCTAAGATTCTGGTTTCTCACTTACCGATATGTAAGCACAACTAGGGAACTAACTCAAGATAGGAGAAATGGGATAATGCATATGCACAAATGCATAGGGGATGCAATTTCTTTTCTGTTTTTCTGTTTCTTTTCTATTTTCTTTCTTTTTTTGTTTTTCTTCTGTCTCAATTCTCTCTTTTCTATTTCTCTTCTTTCTTTTTTGTTTCTCTTCTTATCAATTCTTTCTTGCTTTTCTACTTTTTCTTTCTTTTCTTTTCTTTTATATTATTTCTTTGCTGATCGGACTCGGTTGAGGCATAGATCGGAACCTTGGCCGTGTGAGTGTATTCTCAAATTCTTTCTTGGATAGAGTCCTCATTCACATGCAGTTCTTATGGACTGTACAAATTTTTCTTTCTTATTCTTAGGCTGCTCATTAAAGGCGGCGTGCATGTGGGGTTATTCTTCTTCTTTGTCACTCACGGGCTCCCTATTGCAACAACCTTCTCTTCTCTTATCTTTCTTTTAGAAATTAATATTCAATTTTCTTTTCTTTCTTTATCTTTGTTCTTAAGTGTTCTTATATGCATGTATGCATGCAGATGGGACTTTTTATTGTTATTCTTTCTAAATTCAAATGTTTAAATGCAAGAATGCAATATGACATGTGAACATGTCATTCTTTATTCTCTCTACCATCTACAAACTCGTATCAGGGTAACAAGCTATCATACTCATACATGCCTTCACTTTGAAATTTTGTCAAACAATTTGTATGCACAAACAAAACACTAAGTTGATTACACTTCCATATCAATCTCTAACCACCAAAATTTGGAGCAAAGCTTCGTAAATTCAACACCAAACTTGGCCAGGAAATTCACACTCTATAATTCTACTCAAATTCTTTCTCAACTCATCCAAGCTTCCACCAATCACCATCTACACAAACATTACCTCTCATGGTTAAATCCTAACCATCATTCAACATCAACTCAATCAATAATTCTCAACATACAACACATACATACATATAAGAATTTCTCTACACAATTATTGCTCAATTCATAACTAGGGTTGGATTTACATACATTGAATTTGAGTAATTTCAACACTATAATCTCTCTTTGGTAGACTTCCTTTCTCTTAAACCCTAAGCATGTAAAACTATAAGAATTCAAAACATTAAAAATTTAATCTCACATCTTGGTGCAAGAATCTTATCTTTGGATACTTAGGATTGAAATCTATCAAAATCTAGCCAAAAGCCTATGAATTTCCTTGGAAATTCAGTGAAGAAATTTGAGAGAATTGAGGTGAAGGTGGCGTGAGCTAAGGGAGAAAATGTCTAGGGTTTCATTCATTGAACGCTTAATATCACATAATATTATTCATAGGTTCCCATTTTACCCTTGCACTTTCTATGAAATTTCATCTTTGCCCTTTAGTCAATTACAATAATGTCCTCATTTCCATTGTATTCTCCTACTACTTTTCACTCCCCACACTTTTAACTAATTATGGGTGAAATGACCATTTTGCCCTTAAGCAAGTTTTCCTAGAATTTTCTCAAAAATTCCAGCAAATTCTTTACCCTCGGTGAAATTTTTTCTTCGCCTCGGGAAAAATTCCAGAGTGTACATCACCGTGGTGAACTTCTTTCCTTGCTGCAGCAAAGTCTACAATTCTAAGAACTCAAATTAGGTAGTGCGTACATTGCCGCAGTGACAAAATTCCTTTGCCGCGATGAAGTCTGAAAATGCCAATTTTTCAATCTTTCACCTTGGAATAAGCAATACTAAGGGCATTAGCATACTTTGGGAAGTATAATATGGAGTTACTAAACATGTCATAGAAAACATATATGTACATAAGTATAAGATAGTGGGCCCAAAACTAATTTTACTTTCATATACAAATTCTCTACATCACGTGAGAAAGTCATATACATAACTCAAAATACATTTGGACAGTAATGCCATTCTCCTCCGCTTCTTGACATACCCTCCCACCGCAACACATCTGTTACCTGCAAAAACAGTGAAATCAATGGAGTGAGCACTAATTGCTCAGTAAGTAAATCCTCTATGCTACTCTTCTTCCCCCGTTACTCGTTTTTTGAATTTCTTTCCTTACATCAAACTTCTCTATTCTTCTTTGTTCTTTCTAAGATTCTGGTTTCTCACTTACCGATATATAAGCACAACTAGGGAAACTAACTCAAGATAGGAGAAATGGCATAATGCATATGCACAAATACATAGCAGATGCAATTTGTTTTCTGTTTTTTGTTTCTTTTTTTGTTTTTCTTCTTCTGTCTCAATTCTCTCTTTTCTATTTCTTTCCTTTCTCTTCTATTTTTCTTCTTTTCTCTTCTTTCTGCTTTCTATTCTTTCTTTTCTTTTCTATTCTTTCTTTGCCGATCGGACTCAGTTGAGGCATGGATTCGGAACCTTGGCCGTGTGAGTGTATTCTCAAATTCTTTCTTGGGTATAGTCCTCATCCACATGCAGTTCTTACGGGCTGTACAAATTTTTCTTTCTTATTCTTAGGCTACTTACTAAAGGCGGCGTGCATGCAAGGTTATTCTTTTTCTCTATCACTCATGGGCTTCCTATCGCAACAACCTTCTTTTCTCTTATCTTTCTTTTAGAAATTAATATTCAATTTTCTTTTCTTTCTTTCTCTTTGTTCTTCAGTGTTCTTATATGCATGTATGCATATAGATGGGCTTTTTCTTGTTATTCTTTCTAAATTCAAATGTTTAAATGCAAGAATACAGTATGGCATGTGAACATGTCATTCTCTATTCTCTCTACCATCTACAAACTTGTATCAAGATAGCAAGCTATCATATTCATACACGCCCTTCACTTTGAAATTTCATCAAACAATTCGTATGCACAAACAAAACACTAAGTTGATTACACTTCCATATCAATCTCTAACCACCAAAATTTGGAGCAAAGCTTCGTAAATTCAACACCAAACCTGGCCAGGAAATTCACACTCCATAATTCTACTCAGATTCTTTCTCAACTCATCCAAGCTTCCACCAATCACCATATACACAAACACTACCTCTCATGGTTAAATCCTAACCATCATTCAACATCAACTCAATCAATAATTCTCAACATACAACACATACATACATATAAGAATTTCTCTACACAATTATTGCTCAATTCATAACTAGGGTTGGATTTACTTACCTTGAATTTGAGTAATTCCAACACTATAATCTCTCTTTGGTAGACTTCCTCTTTCTCTTAAACCCTAAGCATGTAAAACTATAAGAATTAAAAAATTTAAAAATTTAATCTCACATCTTGGTGCAAGAATCTTACCTTTGGATGCTTAAGATTGAAAATTTATCAAAATCTAGCCAAAATCCTATGAATTTCCTTGGAAATTCAGTGAAGAAATTTGAGAGAATTGAGGTGAAGATGGCGTGAGCTAAGGGAGAAAATGTCTAGGGTTCATTCATTGAACCCTTAATATCACATAATATTATTCATTGGTTCCCATTTTACCCTTGCACATTCTATGAAATTTCATCTTTGCCCTTTAATCAATTACAATAACGTCCTCATTTCCATTGTATTTTCCATGAAATTCTACTACTTTTCACTCCCCACACTTTGAACTAATTATGGTGGAATGACCATTTTGCCCTTAAGCAAGTTTTCCAGAATTTTCTCAAAAGTTCCAGCAAATTTCTTTGCCCTGGAATTTTTTTTGCTTTGCCTTAGCGAACTTCTTTCCTTGCCGTGGCAAAGCTTGCAATTCTAAGAACTCGAATTGGGCAGTGTGTACATTGCCCTGGCGACAAAATTCCTTTGTCGCCGCGAAGTCTGAAAATGCCAATTTTTCAATCTTTGACCTTGGAATAATTAATACTAAGGGTATTAAAAGATAAATAGAGTTATGTACCTTGATGTGGGTATTACAAGAATCACTAACCATTGAAGATAGAACTGAATAGTTCACTTTGTTGCCCAATATGGATTGACTCTTCGCTTCATTCCGCATCGAGTAAGAGTTGTAACTGATGGACTTTTGCCTCTAATGGTACCACTAAAGCTCGAGAAGTATTGTTCATTGGCAGATGGGATGGAGAGCTGGTAGGTGGAAGAGTCTATGTACATTGGATAAAGCACATATAAGGTGAGTAAACAAGGCATAATTTATTCCTGATATGGGAAATTCACTACCAGCATACCAATAACCAGCTTTGGTCCAACTTTGTGAAATAGAAAACTTCAATCGGCAAGACATAATAAAAAAAAAAGACGAAGATTGACACAACCCATCCCGATCTTCCTCATCCTATAGGATCTGGGTGCTCCCGCAAGACTCAGATGATCGTATGTGTCGTGTGGGAAAACTGTGAAACTGAAAACCTGTTTTTCTAAATATACTATGCATAAATAATCCGTACGAAAATGTAATAGAAATACAAGTATGAATAGGTACATAACCATATTTAGGAAGTTAAGAAAACATAAATGCATAATCCATGAAAAATCTAGAAACAAAATATCAAGTCTTATGTAATTACTGCAAAAACATAAGACTGTTATAGAAAACAGAAGTCCATTTTTTGAATATAAGCCATAATACACACATGAGAAGACGTCAACGTGTGGCACAACCTTGAGTGGTGACTCACTGCTCGGCACAATCTCCCTGTAAGCCTAGGGGGGAGGAAAACATTTTTTGAAAAGCGGTGAGCTGAAATACTCAGTGAGTGGGGAAAAAAGGGAGTTTGCAAAACATATCTTCAACAATAGTTATGGCATGCAATAGTTCTTATGAAATTTTGAAAACAAAATGATTCTATGAACATGTTATGAAAGCAACTAATCATTCATGTATGCATGCATAACTCGTTTCTAATTGTTCTAAGTACTATAATCTGATCATTTAAACTAAAAACAATTTCTAAATCCTAGCTTATCACTAAATGCTAAAAACTTTTTAATGAAAACTTAAAAGTATAGCTATAAATGCTTATGCTTTTGAAAACAATATTTTTCTATAAATCATGCTACAAACATCGAATGTTTCATATAACTAATGCAAATGATCTATAACTGTTCTGATACTGAAAACTGAATCTGATTTTGAACATTCTAAAACTGAAAGCTGATGCTGATACTATTCCTGAAATTATTAACTGATACAGAAAACTATAGGCTGGTATCTAAAAACTATAAACTGATATCTTGCTCCGAAACAGAAAAGTAATACTGAAGGTTCTCACCATGACTAGTACCCTGGGAAAAAATCTCGATACCTAGTGGGCGTCCCACACACAGGCAGAGCTGGGAAAAAACATCTCAATACCCGGCAAGATCTATCATCGCGAGGGCATAGCCTAAAGAAAACCATCTCAATACCTGGCGGACAAACTCAACGCCTAGACAGAGCACTAAATATCTCAATACGCATGTAATCCCGGCCTCCATTTGCTTTAATCGGCCAAAAATGCAGCCAGAAAATATCACAATTGAAAACACAAATAAATCATGAATAGAAGCCATATGCAGCAACATAAATCACCTCCATTTCATGTTCACTTCGCCTACTTCTTTTTATGCTTTCAGTCATAGTAAAGCAACCCCATAACCATAAATTTTCACATAAACAACCAAATTTCAAAACATAGCACAATAAGACGAAGAAATATACTCAGCCAAACACCATATAGCAAATTTTAAACTCAAATTCAACATGCAGTAGCATAAACTAGCAAAATTTCATGCTTACAAAAGATACTAGCAACCAAACACAACCAACACCTCTTACAAGCATTTTCACCATCATTTAATTCCATGTGAACAATACATAAATATACATGTAACATGCAGCATGTAATCACATACTTTAGAACCAAATCTAGTGCAAAATGATCCAACAATTAATTCAGCCGAAACATGCAAAGTGGGATTTAGCAAATATCACAATTAACAATTTTTGCTCCAAACATTTTAATAGAAATTCATCACTTGACATGCAAATGAAATTGAGTTTTTAAAAACAAGTATTTGGAAATCCACTCACAAAAATTTTAGCTCAACCCAAAATGCCCAGCCGCCTCAAGCATCATCCCCCTCTTCTCCATCTAACAACCCAATTTGACAAAATTGAATTAGAATTACACAAATCGAAGAAAATGGTGAGATGACTCACTGTAAAAACTACATGCATGATACAATTTTTGCAAAAATTCGTGTGATCTCTTTTCATGTTTACTTGGCCGATACTTACCTCACTTTCTCTTCCTTATTTCCTGCTTCTTTCTCTCTTCTTTTCCTTCTCTCAGCTCACTTCTTCTTCATTTGTGGGAGCGGCCCAAATTTATATAAAACAATTTTTTATTTATTTTCACTATATATATATATATGAAAAAACAGCATGCATGCATGAAGAGTGGTGGAAATGGAGAAGAAAGCATGAAAGGATGGATTCAAAAAAACGGTTTTTAAACAAAGCATGGAAATGAGATTATACCTACTCCTTTGCTTTGGATTGATGAAGATTAGCTTCAAAAGGATGAAACCTCCACACTTTAACACCACCTTGGGAGGATTAGAGAGTGGCCGTGGCTAGGGAGAGAGAGCTTTTAGTTTGTGTTTGAGTGAACAACTTAAGAATGAACCTAAAATGCAACCTTTTGCACTTATATATACTTGGGCAATTTTGTAATTATTTATTTTTCACTTCCAAGCCCAATAAAATCTTATTTTATAAAGGGACCCCACGAATTTAATATGCTACCCTTTGAATAATCAATATTATTCAAGGGCCCATGTAAACTAAACTAGTTTATATTAACAACCCATAAATTTACCCTTTTTACCCTTTAACTATTAAAAGGTTATTTTTGTTCATCTCATTAATCTTAACACTTTAAGATATAATAATTAAATATAATTAATTATTGCTTGACCATTTTAACCCTTAAAATGTCACAAATAATTTTCTATGTAACTACTATTATAGAAATCCCGTTATTACCCTCGGAAGGTGCTAGCCCTCTTCGGATAATCATTTCTCTCTCTCATCATTCTCTAACTTCTCAAGGCTATTGGTGTGACCATGTAGGTTCACCGTGGATTAGCTGTGAGTCGATTCTGGATGAATCTGAAAACTTGTCCGGAGGCCCAACGACTATGGTAAACATCTAGCAATGTGCCATAGTCCCTAAACCACGATAAAGAAATACTTCATCGAACCCATTTCAGATCATACGTACCATGCAAGTAAAGTCCCTCCATTGAGATATCGTAATAGAGTATGGATTCATGGAACGTCAAAATCTTAAACTCGATCTTCTACTGAACCGTCGATCAATATGTCCGAAACTTGTCATCACAAACTTGCTTTTGTATGAGTAATAATAAACTCTGGCCAGAGATTCTGTTTTCTGACATTTATCGATGTTCGTCTAGGAACTCGAATCTGGATGGAGTCAGTGGTACTCCCGATCCTATATTTCCGAGTCAATGGATCCCCTCTTGACCATCGTTCGTTTCTGCATATGAACAACGCATGACCAAATAGGCTTTATTATACGAAACATGATTAGTCTCGTACTTATACACCGTATGAACCATACGCATCCATATCGGATCCGACTACAATGTCTCAGGTCAAAGGACTACATCATGCACTGATATAACCAAACGATAAATCATTGATTACATGCTTTTCCAAGTGATTTATCATTATTCGGTCACGTTCAAAAAATAGTTCACCAACCGTTAATCCATACCAATGCCCCAGTGACATGACTATCATCGTCATCCGTACTTATATCAACTCATGATATCTTTCGGAAGGATCCGATATGCCTACTGTGCAATATAGTTGCCCAAATTATATTGCTTCCGTAGGGAACCCTTTTCGATAATTCATTTACCGATTAAATGAATCATCTGCACAATTCATATACAAACTTTATTTTAAATGCATGACTGAATAAAGGAAGCAATTTATATATATGAATTGAAAAACTCTTTCTTCTATTATTTATGATATATATAGATACAAGACAAAATGCTCTGAAACCGACAACACGAATGGTTTCTAGGGCATACACTAATATACACTAACAAACTCCCACTTGCACTAAAGCCATTCGATGTTGTATCTCATACACATCTTCTCAAGATGATGGTCCAATTGTTTCAGTGTCATCGCCTTAGTCAGTGGATTAGCTACATTTTCTGCTGAAGGAGTCTTCAAAATCAAAATCTCTCTAGCTCCAACGAATTCTCTCAAAATGTGATACTTACGCTGAATGTGTTTGGATTTTTGGTGTGCCCTTGGTTCCTTTGGCTGTGCAATAGCTCCAGTATTGTCACAGAACATGCTTATCGGGTAAGCCATGTTCGGAACCACATCAAGTTCAATTACGAACTTTCGCATCCAAACAGCCTCCTTTGCTGCTTCCGCAAGCGAATGTATTCAAGATTTGTAGTGGGAGTCACCGTGGTTGTCTATTTGGAACTTTTCCAACTAACAAGACCTCCATTACATATAAAAATGTACCCGACGTAGACTTTCTATCATCAATATCTGATTGGAAATCAGAACGAGTATCCTTGAATGTTTAACTCGAACATCCATAACTCGAACTAGATCCTTAGTTCTTCTCAAGTACTTAAGGATCGATTTTACAACCGACCAATGTTTCTCCCCGGGTTTGACCTGATATCGTCGTAACGCTTACAGCATAAGCTATATCAGGTCTTGTACATAGCATTGCATACGTTAAGCTGCCTACGACAGACGCATAAGGCACATTATGCATCCGCTGTCGCTCTTCATCGGTCTTTGGACCCATCTCCTTAGAAAGATGAATACCGTGAGTGAAGGGCAAGAGACCTCTCTTAGAGTTCTCCATGCTAAATCTTTTTAGCATTTTCTCTATGTACAATTTCTGGGATAATCCAATTACCCTTTTCGTTCTATCTCTATAGACACGAATGCCAAGGACATATGTCGCTTCTCCTAAGTCTTTCATCGAAAAGGTTTTGGACAACCAAACCTTAACCTCTGTCATCATGCCTATATCATTTCCCATCAAAAGTATGTCATCTACATATAATATGAGAAACGTGATGGCATGATCTTTAACCCATTTGTATACACAGGGCTCATCCGGATTCTTGACAAAACCAAACGATTTGATTATGTCGTCAAATCGAATGTTCCAGCTTCTTGAAGCTTGCTTCAATCCATAAATGGATCGATGCAATTTGCATACCTTATGTCTTTCAGCAGAGGATACAAAACCTATTGGTTGTTCCATATAGATGTTTTCCTCAATAAACCCATTGAAGAAAGCTGTTTTGACATCCATCTGCCAAATTTCATAATCATGGTATGCTGCGATGGCTAGCATTATACGGATGGATTTAATCATAGCTACAAAGAGAAGGTTTCCTCATAATCCAATCCTTGTTTCTGAGTATAACCTTTCGCCACCAGTCGAGCTTTAAAGGTCTTTACCTCCTCATCCTTACCAACTTTTCTCTTGTAGATCCATTTACAACCTATAAGAACTATTCCCTCCGGTGGATCCACAAGCGACCATACTTGATTGGCATGCATTGATTCTATCTTAGAATCCATCGCTTCCAGCCATTTTCCTGAATCTCTATCCAGTATTGCTTCTTCGTAGCTTCTAGGATCATCACCATGATCATCTACTCCCACTAAGTAAGATTCAAAATCTTGCTCATGTAGGAACCCATATCTCTCTGGAGGTTTTGATATTCTAGAAGACTTTCATATTGGAACCATAGTATCTGATATTGAGGTTCGTTGAGTGGACGTTCCATCTTCAGCAATCTCGGTTCTTGGCTCTTTGAACTCTTCCTTGAGTTCAATATTTCTTCCAACACCGCCTTCCTCCATGAACTCGTTCTCGAGGAAGCGTGCATTTCTACTGATCCAAACTCTTTGATCACTTAGGAAGTAAAAGTAATATCCTAAACTATCTTTAGGATATCCAATGAATCGACCCTTCTTGGATTTAACATCCAGTTTATCAGATTTAACCAATTTAACATAAGCTGGGCAGCCCCAAATCTTCATATAATTTAGACTTGGACATTTTCCATACCATATCTCATACGGTGTTTTCTGGACAGTTTTAGATGGGACCCTATTAAGGATGTGCACTGCGGTCTGGAAAGCGTACCCCCACAGAGACATTAGTAAGTCTGTAAAACTCACCATCGATCGTACCATATCCAATAAGATACAATTTCTTCTTTCAAACACTCCATTAAGCTGGGGTGTATAAGGAGGAGTCAACTGTGAGATGAACCCATTTTCTTTTAAGAACTCTTGAAACTCTGTACTCAAGTATTCACCCCTACGATCTGATTGTAGTATTTTAATACTTTTTTCAGTTTGATTTTCTACCTCATTCTTGAATTCTATGAATTTTTCAAAGGATTCAGATTTGTATTTCATTAAATACAAATACTCATATCGTGACATATCATCTGTAAAAGTAATGAAGTATTCAAATCCTCCCCTGGCTAAAGTACTGAATGGTCCACATACATCTGTATGTATGAGTTCTAACAGTTCTCTAGCTCGCTCTCCTTTACTCTTAAAGGGAGACTTGATCATCTTTCCTTGGAGACATGATTCACAAGTTGGATAGGGTTCAGAACCCAATGAGTTTAGGATCCCACTTTCTCCAAGCTGTACTAATCTTCTCTCCTATATGACCCAATCTATGATGCCATAGAATTTTAGGATTTGATTCAGATCGAGTTCTTTTATTAGAAATGGTATTGATTGAAGCATAGTCATTCAATTCTAAGACACACAAACCATTTGTATTCACAGCTTTACCAACTAAAACATTTCCAAAATGTATTGAACATTCATTTCCATTAAACAGTACATAATAACCTGTTTTACACAAAGCAGAAATAGAAATGATGTTTCTAGTGGCCTTTTCAAAGTACAATACTTTAAACAAATTCAAAACATGTCCTGAAGGTAGTCTTAGTGGGCAAGTCCCCATGGCCTCGGCTGTAACTCGTGCCCCATTTGCCATCCTCAAAATGATCTCGCCCTTTGTCACCTCAGAACTATTCTGAAGTACCTGCAAAGACATACAAACATGAGATGTTGCTACTAAATCTAATATCCAGGAATGACTATCTGAATTAACACTTAATTCATATTCAATCATAAGACATTGGTTCGTACCTGCTTTTCCTTTGCCTTTCTTCTGATCGCGTGTATTAAGGACAGCCTCCTTCCTTGTCCATCTTCTCTACAAGGGAAACATTTTCCCTTTGCATTGGCCTTCTCGCCTTTTGCCGCTAGCTTCTTGAAGTTTATTCTTGGGTCCAACTTTTGGACCTCTCTTTGGTAGCACCTTGGGCTTTTTATTGGCCCTGCTAGTGGAGGCGGCAAAGACATCCTCATGTCTTTTCCCTTTCACATTCTATTTGTAAAATTCTTTAAGCTCATTTAGCAGTTCAGAAAGGTTTCTCTCAATCCTATTGAGATTGTAGTTAGTTATAAACGGTTTATAACTTGGAGGAAGGGATTGTAGAATCAAATTCACTGTGAGGCAGTCTGGCATGACCACCCCATATCCATCCAGTCAATCTAATCCATTGATCATTTTAAGAGTATGATCAGTTGGAGGTACCCCTTCCCTCAACTTCATGCTAAAGAGGTATGCACACGATTTATACTCAACCACTCTTGGATTTTCGCTATACAACTCTTGTAGAGCTATGAGGATATCATAAGCATTTGAGACCTCTTCATGCTTAGTTTGAAGTTCTCTATTCATGAGGCTAGCATGTAATTTTTAGCCCTCCTGCTATCCTCTCTCCACTTTTCAAGAGCATCAAGCTCAGCTTGTGGAGCATTCGGTCCAATATCAAGTGGAAGAGGTGCTTTCAGGACATAGGCAATTCTTTCAAAATCTAGAACAATTCTAACATTTCTTAGCCAATCTTTTAGGTTGGGTCCGATTAACATGTTATTGTCCATTATCCTTAGGAGAAAATTGTTGGCCATTTTTGATTATTTATCACAAATATGAAACTGCAAAGAAAAGTAATTTTATTAGTGTCTTGTAATCTTTTAAACCTTTTAATGCATAATCAAATTAGCTCCCACTATTTTATTCGAGTCCTACACTCCCTTAAATAGGATCCGGAAATTTTCGTTGGATTAAATTTCTTAGTGGGGAATCAATTTCTTATCAAATTCAATTAATCTCACATAATAGAATTCTTGGTTAATTAAGTCTAATAAGTAGGAAACTCTTTTCCTTTTATATCACTATATAAGGTTTGATTCATATTCCTTGTCCTAGCTTCAGATACCTCACATAATAGAATTCTTGGTACCCTAGGCTAGTTAAATCCGAACCATTGTGCTTTCTTAGAATGACATTTTCATCATGTCCTCACATAAGGTCAAGGTGAAAATATCCATCCAAGAACAAGATCAACTTAATTCTATGATATAAAGATTATATTCCTCACATAATAGAAATCTTAGGATATTAAAATTTATATCAAAGAATTTAGTTATCCCACAATGGGAGACTTGGATTTAATAATTTTAAATTGGGGAGATTTAGGTTTAACCTTTAGTTAATTCATTTTTAGCATGCCATGTTTAATTAACCATTCATGCTTATCACATATACGCATAAATTAAAGCATGTGGGTTGACCATGGGGCTTTTCGAAAATATATCCTAAAGGCAAACTATTTACCCTAATACTATATCTTCGATTGGATCGTCATCCGGATGCTCTTCGGTTCCCGTCTAGCCGATTCCATTACATATTGGATCTTAGGCACGCAGGCTCGATTAAAATAAATAAATAAAATTTAATTATTACAAGCCATTTAATAAAAGAATATTACAAACACTTTTGAATATTTTGAAAACCAAATGGCGCCCATGATCAACCCTCTAATCTATTATTCATTCATCACATAAATAAATATTAAACATTCATACCAAATATAATAAACATATATATATATATTTTTTTTTTTTTCATGTGGTAATTTAATCATAACTTTGGGGCATGCAACAATTACACATTTTATAGGAATCATTACACAAATACTTTTGTCATATTCCACCCAAAGATATATTATTTAATTGTTAGCATCATTTCAATACTTTTCACAAAAGTCATGCATGACATAGATAAATGGGTTTTATTACTCCAAGAGTAATCATTCTATGACACAAGTTACTTTTAATTAAAGTAATACTTTTTATGACACATTTATCTTCTCAAAGACAATCATGTCATCTTGCATCATCAATTTTTTGAAACCATTCAAACAACCAAATTATTACATTTCAAAAATATAATAATTTATACCATGCAATGATGCATTATAAGATAATTTAATCAAATTAAACATCCTACATTAAAATTACCACTATCATACATACATAATATCACAATTCATCATATGAATTAATAATCCATAACTTTATGCTAACATCAAATTCCACCACTAAACACTTGCAACATTTGCATGCACTTCATGCAAAAATATGCTTTAATCAAATTAAAGGATAACACATTTAGCATGTCAAAGCATAAATCATTTAATCAAAGTAATGGAAATGAACATGCATGAACATTTTTCCAAATAAATCATCATGCAACAACCATCATCCAAGCATACATTTTGACCCTTTATGGAACAACTTCCACAACACATTACAAACTCATTTGAATAAAACAAGAATCAAATGAACAAAAAACATGCATGGCCGAATCTAGCTAGAAAAATTCTATGCACTTATCAAGGCATGCATGAACACTTTTGTCACCATAAATAGTATATTAAACATATAATGATTCTTGCATGCTTCAAATTAAAAAAAAAAAAAAAAATCAAAACATCTTACATTTTTATGTCATGGCCGAATCTCATTCCAAGAAAAAGAAACAATAAACATTTCATTATCTTATTACTAGGCCAAAACAAGAACATGCATGTCACTTTCATACATGATAAACACAAGAACACTTGGAAAATGTCATTTTTGCTTATAAATTCGACATGCAAGGAGCTTTTAGCTCTAATACCATTTGAAAAAACAGCATGCATGCATGAAGAGTGGTGGAAATGGAGAAGAAAGCATGAAAGGATGGATTCAAAAAAACGGTTTTTAAACAAAGCATGGAAATGAGATTATACCTACTCCTTTGCTTTGGATTGATGAAGATTAGCTTCAAAAGGATGAAACCTCCACACTTTAACACCACCTTGGGAGGATTAGAGAGTGGCCGTGGCTAGGGAGAGAGAGCTTTTAGTTTGTGTTTGAGTGAACAACTTAAGAATGAACTAAAATGCAACCTTTTGCACTTATATATACTTGGGCAATTTTGTAATTATTTATTTTTCACTTCCAAGCCCAATAAAATCTTATTTTATAAAGGGACCCCACGAATTTAATATGCTACCCTTTGAATAATCAATATTATTCAAGGGCCCATGTAAACTAAACTAGTTTACATTAACAACCCATAAATTTACCCTTTTTACCCTTTAACTATTAAAAGGTTATTTTTGTTCATCTCATTAATCTTAACACTTTAAGATATAATAATTAAATATAATTAATTATTGCTTGACCATTTTAACCCTTAAAATGTCACAAATAATTTTCTATGTAACTATTACTATAGAAATCCCGTTATTACCCTCAGAAGGTGCTAGCTCTCTTCGGATAATCATTTCTCTCTCTCATCCTTCTCTAACTTCTCAAGGCTATTGATGTGACCATGGAGGTCCACCGTGCATTAGTTGTGAGCCGATTCTGGATGAATCCAGAAACCTGTCTGGAGGCCCAACGACTATGGTAAACATCTAGCAATGTGCCATAATCCCTAAACCACGATGAAGAAATACTTCATCGAACCCATTTCAGATCATACGTACCATGCAGGTAAAGTCCCTCCATTGAGATATCCTAATCGAGTATGGATTCATGGAAAGTCAAAATCTTAAACTCGATCTTCTACTGAATCGTCGATCAATATGTCTGGAACTCGTCATCACAAACTTGCTTTTGTATGACTAATAATAAACTCTGGCCAAAGATTCTGTTTTTTGACATTTATCGATGTTCGTCTAGGAACTCAAATCTGGATGGAGTCAGCGGTACTTCCGATCCTATATTTCAGAGTTAATGTATCCCCTCTTGACCATCGTTCGTTTCCACATATGAACAACGCATGACCAAATAGGCTTTATTATACGAAACATGATTAGTCTCGTACTTATACACAATATGTACCATACGCATCCATATCGAATCCGACTACAATGTCTCAGGTCAAAGGACTACATCATGCACTGATATAACCAAACGATAAATCATTGACTACATGCTTTTCCAAGTGATTTGTCGTTATTCGGTCACGTTTGAAAAACAGTTCACCAACCGTTAATCCATACCAATGCCCCAGTGACATGACTATCATCGTCATCCATACTTATATCAACTCATGATATCTTTCGGAAGCATCCGATATGCCTACTGTGCAATATAGTTGCCCAAATTATATTGCTTCCATAGGAAACCCTTTTCGATAATTCATTTACCGATTAAATGAATCATCTGGACAATTCATATACATAATTTATTTTAAATGCATGACTGAATAAAGGAAGCAATTTATATATATGAATTGAAGAACTCTTTCTTCTATTATTTATGATATATATAGATACAAGACAAAATGTTATGAAACCGATAACACGAATAGTTTCTAGGGCATACACTAATATACACTAACAATATATATATATATATATATATATATATAATTAGAATGGGGTTTTACAACTTCCCCCTCTTAATAAAATTTCATCCTCGAGATTTAATATTAGTAATACACGGATATGGGTCCTTTTATAAGTCTCACAACACATTCTCTAGTACACACTCTCCATTAATAATGAGTTTCCTATAGGGTGACAACCATCAATCTACACGCCAAAGGATCTCTAACTCTCTGTGGGCATGCTTAGTAAACAATCTAATGTATAAAATTAGGATTAATAAAACTACGATCCTTACACTCAAAGTTAAACAACATATTAGTGTCCACAATTGGAGTGGCTTGTGCATTTTGTTGTGTCAAGGTGAACACACGGGCCTTAGTTTGGGATCGCCCTAATCCCCTTTGTCGCCCTACTACTACTGTTTGCAATACTGCCTTGTGCCCCTTGAAACTTGAAACCTCTGCTGAGCCGGTCTCTGAGTGACACTACCACCCTAAGTCAGAATAGGACAATTCCTCTTGATATGGCCACTTTGCCCACAATGATAACAACTTGAGGACCTTCCCCGACACTGTCCAGAATGAAATCTCCCACACTCATTGCACTATACTTGTTGATCCCCACTACTACCAAAACTCGGTTGTCTACTATCTTGCAACTTTCTATTCCAATTATCACTATCCATTGACAGATGACCTTGAACCTGTCTCTGATCTTGTCCTAGACTATCTGAAGTCTCAGAAAAACTACCCTTTCTTTTCTGATTCCTATTACTAGAGCTGTCAACTACCTACTCACGGTCATTACGCTCATGTCTTTGTGTTTCTCTCTTATCAAACTCTCCCAAAGTACTCTCAACTCTCATAGTTGCCTCTGTCAGTTTCCCAAACTCTGAGTGGTAGTGTGAGGCCACCACTGTTCTGATGCTACCCCTGAGGCCCTCCTCAAATCTCCAACATTTTGCTCTCTCATCTTCAACTATAAACGGGGCAAAACGGGATAACTCAATAAACTTAATCAAATATTCCTCCACTGACATATTTCCCTACGTTAATCTAATAAACTTACTTTGCTTAGTATCTTGATACACCCTGGGAAAATAATGATCAAAGAACTCCTGACGGAAATTGGCCCAAGTAATTGTTGTTGGATCCCCATATCTAGGTTGCACTGATCTCCACCAATGACGAGCCCTACCTTTTAGTAGAAAGGTAGCAAACCATAGTTTCTGGTCATTGGTGCACTCCATCATCCCAAACACTTGCTCTAATTGATCCATCTGTGGGATCTCCCAACCCCTCAAAGTTTGTTGCCTCTAACTTTCTCGCTCTCTCTATAGTTTTTCCTTCTCCTTGACGCCCAGGCATTCCATTTTGCACTACTCTAGTCATCAATTGAGTTAGCCTATCCATAGTCTGCTCCATGTTACCCTTATCACCTTGGAGCCCTACATTTTGTTCACCCACTGGTCCTTCCCCAACATTTTGATCATTGGCATCTTATTCTTCTTGAGGTTCTGATCTGTGGGTACCCGACCCTTCTATTTCCTCTTCCTTAGGCTCCCACAACCACCTAAGCATTCTAGGAACTAAAATTTCCCTTAGGGTTCTCATGCGAGGTTGGCACGTCGACTCATGCTGATATCTACAAAATGTAACAAATATTTTCTTATTTTAAAACAACAAGACTCATGTATGCAATTAAACTTCTTTCTTAATAAAAACTTGTATGCAAGTATCTAAAAAAATGGCCCTGGAAATCATAAACCATGTTCTGATACCAAGCTGACATGACCCATCTCGACCTTCCTCATCCCATAGGATCTGGGAGCTCCCACAAGACTCGGATGACCGAAATGTGCTGTGTGGGAAAACTGTGACACCTGAAATCCTGTTTTTTTTTTAATATACTATGCATAAATAATCCGTACAAAAATGTAATTAGAAATAAAAGTATAAATAGGTACATAACCATATTTAGGAAGTTTGGAAAAACTAAATGCATAATCCATGAAAAATCTAGAAACAAAATATAAGACTATTACAGGAAATAGAAGTCCATTTTTGGAATATAAGCCATAATACACACATGAGAAGATGTTGACGCGTGGCACAACCTTGAGTGGTGACTCACTGCTCGGCATGATCTCCCTGTAAACCTTGGGGGTGGGGGGTGTGTTAGGGTAAGGAAAACATTTTTATGAAAACTTAAAAGGATAGATGTAAATGCTTGTGCTTATGAAAACAATGTTTTTCCATAAATCATGCTACAAACATCAAATGTTTCATACAACTAATGCAAATTATCCATAACTGTTATGATGCTGAAAATTGAATATGATTTTGAACATTCTAAAACTAAAATCTGATTCTGATATTGTTAATAAAACTATTAACTGATACAGAAAATTGTAGGCGGGTATCTGAAGACTATAAAGGCATATCCCTGCTTTCAAAGGGGCCCGAATAAACCTAATATGAAAGGTTCTCACCACAACTAGTACCTTGGGAAAAATCTAGATACCTGGTGGGTGTCCCACACATAAGCAGAGCTGGGAAAAAACAAAAAATCTCAATACCCGACAAGATCTATCATCGCGCGGGTAGAGCTTGAAGAAAACCATCTCAATACTTGGTGGACAAACTCAACACCCATGCAGAGCACTAAATATCTCAATACGCATGTAATCCCATCCTCCATTTGCTTTAATCGGCCAAAAATGCAGCCAGCAAACATCACAATTGAAAACCCAAATAAATCATGAATAGAAGCCACATGCAGCAAAATAAACCACCTCCATTTCATGTTCACTTCGCCTACTTCTTTTTATGCATTTGGTCATAGTAAAGCAACCCCATAACCATACATTTTCACATAAACAACCAAATTTCAAAACATAGCACAATCAGACAAAGAAATATACCCAGCCAAACACTATATAGCAAATTTTAAACAATTTTTTAAAATCCAGCCCGCCCGGCGGTTCAACCGGGACCCGTAAGCTCCAACGAGCCAGGGTTTATATTTTTCCTATTCACCCAAAACCTTAAGATTTGGGAGCATGGTCGACGAACAATTGATGGCCGGAATGTTGGGGCTTTTGAAGAGAAAGTGTTGGTGAATGCAGTGGTGGTGACAGCATTGATTTCCGGTGAGTAAATCGACCAAAAATTGAACAAAACTGGTAGCGACAACAATAGGATTTTGTCGACGATTGGAGAGGCTAACGGGGATGGGGTGAGGTGGCTTTTGGTCGGGAGGAAGAAGGGAGTAATTACTGGGTGATGGGGAGGGTTGTCGACTCCGGCGTCGATAAGATTTGGCCTAGAATGCCGACTCCAACGTCCGTGAGATCTGGCCAAAATCGATTTCGGCCAGATTTTGGGTATATTTTAATGGAAATGGGCTTAAGGAATGATTGGCGTTGCATTTGGGGTGTTTCTGCCGCTAATCAGTCATCAATCGATTTGCATTTAGGGGGTGTGTTTGATAAATTTCAAACCTGTAGGGACTTACAAAATTTTTAAGGGTGTATTTGCTGAATTTTAAAAGTTTTTATTAAGCGGTTTGACCAGTGGGACTTGGAAACTTCGCTGGGTTTCACCCAGGGTTGGGTTTTAAAACATTGATTTTAAACTCAAATTCAACATGCAGCAACATAAACTAGCAAAATTCCATGCTTATAAAAGATTCCAATGGCCAAACACAACCAACACCTCTTACAAGCATTTTCACCATCATTTAATTCCATGTGAACAATACATAAATATAAATGTAATATGTAATCACATACTTTAGAACCAAATCTAGTGCAAAATCATCCAACAATTAATTTAGCCGAAACATGCAAAATGGGATTTAGCAAATATCACAATTAACTAACAATTTTTGCACCAAACATTTTAATGGAAAATATTCATCACTTGACATGCAAATGAAATTGAGTTTTTAAAAACAAGTATTTGGAAACCCACTTACAAAAATTTCCACTCAACCCAAAAATTTTGTCTCAAGCATCTAACAACCCAATTTGACAAAATTGAATTAGAATTACACAAATAGAAGAAAATGATGAGATGACTCACTCTAAAAACTACATACATGATACAATTTCTGCAAAAATTCAATTGATCTCCCTTCATGTTTACTTGGTCGATACTTACCTCACTTTCTCTCCCTCATTTCCTTGCTTCTGTCTCTCTTCTTTTCCTTCTCTCAACTTTCTTCTTCTTCATTTGGGCGGGCAGCCCAAATTTATATAAAACAATTTTTATTTTTTATTTTTTTATTTTCACAACAGTCTCGAAATTCTCTTAATTCTAGTATAACCCTGCCACATCATCTTTTCCTGGTTAAAACCTCCAGATTTTGTGCCCTTGCTACATGCAAACCCAATCGTTTCCATTTCTTTGTTTTCATCCGCAACCAAACTTTAAAATTTGATAGAAAAGTCCCTACTTATAAACAAAACCAAAGAGAATATATATATATAGAATGGGGTTTTACAAAGATGATCATATTTTTTGTTGCTGCCATAAACAAAGCTACTTGATACTTCCCTAGGACAAGAATTTTTTAGCCATCTATAAAACAATTAGAAAATATTATGAGACAGGTTCAAGTCATTTGGCTTCTGTTGCTTGTCAAGACATGCTGACTTGTAAAATTTTTCATGAATTATTGAGAAAGAGAGTAAAAGGAGAAATTGTCCCATGAGATCATTTAATATTAAATTCATCTGAAAATGTTAAAAACCCCATAAAATATAAAAATTTCATTAAGATAAGCTACGTACATGCAAAAAAGAAACTCATCAATGCACTGACATGAGCATAATTTCCAATGCAACAACTGATAATTCAACAAGAAATCATAACATGAGTCTCGCAATCGCAAGAGCTCTTATTCTTAGTTATTGCCTATCTGCATAGCACGAATCAGTTGTGTGGATAAGGAGATGGGGGCTTGTAAGTTGGTGACTTCTCAACAGGGGGCTTGTAGACTGTCGGCTTCTCCACGGGAGGCTTGTAGATAGGTGGCTTCTCCACGGGAGGCTTGTAGACTGGTAGCTTCTCCACGGGGGATTTGTGGACCGGTGGCTTCTCCACAGGGGGCTTGTGGACTGGTGGCTTCTCTATGGGGGGCTTGTTGTCACGCCCCCTCCCGAGTATCCCTATCCCACTGGATCCGGGCGCTCCAGGAGATTCAAGATCCCGAAAGGAAGGTGAATACTCTTTATAAAAAAAAAAAACATTTATAAAAACAATTTCGTCTATAGACGAAAGTGAAAAGTAGTGCATTTGCATGTTTAGGGTTTAGAAGGTGGAAATACACAAATAATTATTCTAAAAACAGGAACTGAAATCCAGTTACAAAAGAAACATAGTATCAGAGTCCACTAAAGTTTGTAAAAGATGTAAATCATCATGCGTCAAGGCCAACCTAGAGCGTAGAGTATGCTCCACACGAACTCAATCTATGGTCCTGGGGGAGGAAACATAAAACAGTGAGCTGGGAAGCCCAGTGAGCGGATAATATATTTTATACGAAAATAACTTTAATTTTGAAAACATGTGTGAATAATTGTATGCCACACAACACTAATGCATTTACGTGATAAGGCAACAACAGTATATATATATTATTCTCAGATGCCATGAAATCACACACCACTATCATATAAAATAAATCAATTATCACCACCCTACTAGCACTTAAGGGCCTGGATCATAACTATCTGAACCAGTCCCTAACTCAGGCATGAAGCTACACCATCCGCAGTCTACCCTCGGGATGGTACGAACATCATTGGATAACCATGCTCAAACCACAATCTACCCTCGGGGTGTCATGATATGGTATCAAATATAATCTCGCCCACAGTCTACCCTCGGGGCATCCAAAATCCCACACCGGCCAATAACCGCCTGGTGTAATCCCGCCTAGAGCTCGTCAGGCGTCCGTCTTGTTCTAGTAGGATATACCAATGGTTCGGTAGGACGGACCATCTCAATGCGTGCGTGAGGATAATGTCAAATACTAGCTTATGCCTGGAGGGGGGATGGGTACTGTTTCGAATCCGAGAGTCAAACATAACAATAATCATGCATCCACAATTTCATTCCAAATATGCATCATGCATGCCTTATGCATATATAAAGTATAATATGATATAAATTCCAATAAAAGGCATGTAATCATGAATACAATGCTCACCACGTCAAAATACAAAAGTATGTAAAATTCTATTTACACCCTATATTTATCATCAATTTTTAAGGTCCCAAAACTTCTAAACATGACAATTAACCCCCTGCTGCCAAGAGCCTACTGCCCATAAGAAAAAATCTCACATTTTTATTCAACACTCTTTCCGCAATTTCCAAGTCATGATTTCATACCCATTACCACAAAAAAAATCCAGCCAATCTCTAACCCTTTAGGCAAAGTAAACATTCACATTTTATACAATATAGGCCAGCAGTCTCATGCCCATTATTTCCCAAATTTTCCAGCCGTCCACTCATCACAAAGCTTAACAAACATTCAAATATAACATTTAAAATTCATTTAGTATCCATCCATCTTCATGTTTCCAATCAAGTCAATTTTATAACTAACCCACAACCTTCCAATTCATTCCACACCATTTAATTAGCTGACTTCCCACACATGCAGTTACATCTTACAATGCAATTAAACAAAATTATATCATTAATAAACCTTTCCAGAAACCGAAATGCACATGCAATATACCATTCAATTCATGTAAAAGCCATGCCTAATTATAAGTAACATGCAACGCATAAGTACCTCTTTTTAATAGCAATTTACCCAACATTTTCATAAATATAATTTCATACTCTCAATTCCAAACACATGCATGTCACAGAGATCTTCAATTTGTTAGAAATTCAGAACTAAAGAACTAAAATAAAACCTCAATCAATTGGGTATGCACACGCATATGATCATTCCAACCAACACATGATTTTAAATGCAAGTTTAATAATATTCCACTCACTCTTTCTCCTTTGCTTTTAACTCAAGTGCTCAGTCCTCCTATCTTCTTCACCTATTTGATCCAAAATTATTATAGGAATTAAGATCTAAACAAAGAGAAGGCGAAAGATTGATTAAAAAAGGATTGAAAATGCATGCGTAACCTTTTTCCTTTACGCGAAAATTTCTCTGAAAATTCTTCTCCTACAAGCACCACTCGGTTCTCCTCTATTTAACTCAAATGTTATTTTTTTTTTCTCTTTTTCCAATGTGCATAGGAGAATGAATGTAAATGTGAAAGACGAAAGAATAAAACAAGCTTCTCCTCACACTTTATTTCTTTTTGTTTCTCTGGCTATCTCTTTCTCCACTCCACCATTCCTCATCTCAATTTAATAAAATTTCACAACCATCAATGGCAAAACAATGTGCCAAAACCGTGGGCTAATTCTCCTAAAGAAATTGCCTTTAATCCATCTTGCAATGGCCAATTATACATGTATCCCTTAGTCTTTGATTCTTACGTCTTGCACCCCAAAATCCTTTAAATAGAGTTAAGTTTTATCATGATCTCACCCCTGGAGAATTATGCATGTACCCTTGCATGACACAATTTTAAAAGGACCCCTCATCTTAATCAATTTCATAAAGTTGTTAAAAGATTTTCACACTTCCAATTTCGCACAAGTACTCTTGCAAAACTACCTAATAACCCACCATGCCTTATTTCTTACTAAAACATCCCTAAAAAGTTTCAATTCTTACATATTACCCCCTAGATTCACATAAATAAAATTAAATAAAACCCATAAAGAAAAAACAGAGTATTACACTTGTAAACGGGTGGCTTATAGCCATAGTTAGCGAGAGATGGAGAGGGGAGAAGCACAGCTCCAAGGAGCAGTACTAGCAAATAGGTGAGAGACATTTTGATTGTTTTGGTTTCGACGGTAAAAATAGGAGTAGAAGAGCTGCTTATATAGAGGTCTCGGTCACCGTTGCTCTACTTGCCATGCACGGCGTCAAAGTCTTGTTGGTTTCGTTAAGCTTAGGTATTGTGAACATAAGTTGAAGTAGGTTTGGAATTATTGGACCACGAATTAATATGGAGGGGACTGGGGATGATTTTGGTTCTACGCAGTCGGAAAGGTGGAAATTTGGGGATACTCCTAATTAATTTGGATAGTACTATACAGTTAGAATTGGAAAAGCCTGTGTTCCATCCACGTCTTTTTCTTTTACTTATCTTCTTACAATCTTTAATATTTTAATAGAAATTAATTTCTGAGGTAAAAAGATATTAGTTTAATTTTAGTTATATTTATATTCATGAAAATGCAATTATATTTTCAGGTGTAAAGCCAGCTGGTTTCCACATTTTCTCAAGAAAGGAGAATTAGTCCACTTCAGCTATTGAGATTCAGCATGTCTTCACCAGATTACACTTACTGGTATTCATTAATAAAACATCCAATGGCCAAAGAAACAACCACGGATTTGCACCAGAAAATTGCAGCAGAACACACACAAAAATTCAGCTACCAGATTCAGCCAGATTTGCACCAGAACCTTGCAGATCTTCAAAAAAAAAAAAAAAAAAAAATTGCAGCTTCATCATCAAAATTGCACTAGAAAAATTTCTTCTGCATTCTTTCACAATTTCTTCAAGAAACTGAAGATCAATTTCTGAACTTGATACAACTTTACTATCAACATTTCTAAAAACACAGTAATCTTTAAGAACTTCTGCAATCAGTCCAATTATCAACACAGTAGCCTCTCCATTTAGACCAACTGCCAACCATAATCATAAACACCTTCCGCATTCAGACTAACTACCAACATAACATCTTCTGTATTCTTCCACATCAGACCACAATGCAGGATAGTTTATACACCAGTTCACAAACTATGAATTTTCAACCCAAATTAACTGCCAACACAGTAGCTTCCTGCATGATTTCACAACTCAGCAACATACACAACAAAGCAGTTTTGCACCACAACTCAGCAACACACACAACAAAGCAGTTTTGCACCACAACTCAGCAACACACACAACAAAGCAATTATTCAGTTTTGCTCTATCAACACAGTAGCTCCTGCATGATTTCACAACTCAGCAACATACAGAACAAAGCAGGTTAACACCACAACTCAGCAACACACTCAACAGAGCAGTTCTGCACTAATTCAATAAATCACCAACACACAAACAACAGAGCAGTTCATCTCAAATTGCAGTTTTCACCAGAATGAGTTACATTCAGTTTTGTTCTTAGTTCAGTAAAATAAGCAGTAAAACAGATTCAGTTTTGCCCTTAGTTCAGTAAAACAGTAGCAAAACAGAGAGTAAAGAGAAGGAGAACTGATACAGAGAAGAGATTCATTCGACCACTTTGAGAGATACAAAACGACAGTGTTTTGTTTTTACTTAGCTGAATATCAACTAAGTTTTCCCCGAAAGGGATTTTCTTTCTTTAAAAAAAATAATAAATTGAAAGAAGGCTATGCTTTCATGGGCCAAACTTTATAGAGCCTTCACAAAGGGCTGATGAATGGAATTGGCTTCTTAGCTTGTGGCACTACAGAAAATTGACAGTGTTGTATAGATCATTTGGGTTGTGTAGATCGGCGGATGCCGATTCCGACGACACCGACAGTGTTGCCAGACTTGCCACCTAGGCGGTTGCCGGTGGTGCTTTGTTGGTGCTGAAAATGACAGCCAGGCAAATCTTTTTTTAAATTTATTTCTCAAAATTGAATAGACATCAACAAGAAGGAAGCAACCTTATGTCTTTATGCTTTTCCGATTGGGAAGTTCAAGCACAGAAATCACACACTTAATTTATTCCATAGAAGGCAAAGCTAGCCAGAAGTTCCCATGCAATTCTTCATCACAATCCATCTCTTTAGTTCAGTACACTAGGGATTAACAGCAGCAAATTCAAGCAATTCCTTCTCAAGTTCAAATAAGGTCATCTCTTCTTTTTTCAGTGTCACAAATACTTCTACCCCTTCACCATCTTTTGTATCCATTAGCACAACGAAATTTAGAACCATCCAATTTGGCACAGTGGCCCATGCTGGTTTTCCCCACCCAAAATCAGCTTCATAAAACCCAAATCTACACAAACTCGAGCACATATAATGGTCTATATCATCTCTTACTCCGAAGTTTTCTATCCCACACATGCTCAACCATGCTTTTTTCTTTTCATTTATAGTTTCCATGGCATTTTTATGAAATTCTTTTAATCCCTTGCTCAGTTTAGTAACCAAATCTTGTAAGTCTATCTCCTTCTCAGTTGAATGTGAAGGAAAGAACACCCCCACCGCGTTCCCGATAGCGTTTCCTGGGAGAGAAGGCACAGTCCTTTTACGTAAATTGATATAGATGCTCATCACAGATAGCCTTGGAAACCCTTTGATTGATCTTGAAACATTGTCAAGACATTTCCAGATTAGCGAGGAAACGGCTTCAAACCGAGTCGGTTGCAGCACCATTGGACTGGCAGCTTTTGCCTTGAGTTAAGCAATCTTTGATGATTCAATCACATACCTCTTTGTAATTACAGACTCGTCTCGAGTCACCTTCATAATTGGAGGAATGTCTGAATCTAATGGATGGAAAATTGATGATGCCACATTGAACTCAGGAAATTTCACTGAATCTTTAGACCCTGAAAGAGCTATAGAAGACCAGCTCTTTACAACTGTGCTTAGCGTGGTTCCGTCTGTAAACAAACACTATACGCCCGGTTTCAGAATCCGTGGATTCCATCTCAACAGGAAGGAAACTTCTTAAAATCGAACAATCAGGTCGTTTAAGAATGTCCGCCAAAGTCCCATCGACTCGAGCTTGGATATATTCAGCTCCATTATCATTGCATTCAATGGTTGTTCGGTCTTTGATTATACCTGCAAGAGGGTAGAGCTCAGCCAGCAATTTTGATAAAGATGTTTTCGGATGTTGAGATCTTTCGGCAGCCTCCACCACATGGGAATCACTATCATTTTTTGGAAGGTAGAAAAGCAGCAATGGCACATAGACTGCTGGAGCAGTCTGGTCTATAAAGGAAAGCTTGAAATTTCTGAGGTGTTGAGGAGTTGGAGAAGATGGTTTGATGATTTCTCTTGAAACAATCTCAATCTTCATAGCCATCTTGCTCTTATTAATTACTTGTATTTATCTGTCTCATGCACCTTAACTATTAATAGAGCTTGAAGAGACTTAATTATGCACTAATTTTAATTAATTCCAATCTCCATGTAATGTAATTTACATGCATTATTCGGAAAAAAATTTGAAAACTTGTTAGCCTTGATCTTTAACATAAGGTACTGATTTACCAGCTAAATAATTTTTTATATTCTTGATGCAAGTGTATGTCAACTGTTAACTAAGAACAAGGTTGGGGGTTTGTATAAACTAATTTTTTATATTCTTTGTGTAAGTGTTTGTCAACTGTCAACTAACAAATGGGGTCATATAAGATTTGTGAGATTATGTTATTTTATATTAATTTTTTATCATATTTAGTTGTCAAGTAATATAAGATTCTAGTAATCTTTTAATATTAATTATAGTTATTATTAGTAAAACTTCCATTAGTATTATTGGAGGTAATCTGATTACCTCTATTTTCTTAGGTATTGTAAGATTACGTTATTATCTTATTTTTGTTATAATTCTATCCTTTATTAATAAATGTTTTGGACAATATTGAGTAGAGAATGAGCAAAGAATTAGCTAAAAGCATTAACTTGTGACTGTTCTCATGTTTGTAATACACAGTGTTTTAGACAAAGTCTTAAAACACTGCATTTTGTTTTACTCTGTTTTACAATGCTTCTATAAAAGTAAAGCTGTACAACTTATTTTGTTTTTAATAAATAGAAACAGAACAAAATGCAGTTACTCAGACACATATTCTTTCTTCTTTCTTCTTGATTCTTAATTTTTTCTTCAAATACACAAATCCTTTCATGGTATCAGAGCCCTAGACACGCGTCTATGGTGAATCCAAACTCTAATTTAGCTAATTCAATCCTCAATTTAGGAACAATGGACTCCATTTTTACTAGTTGTGCAACTACGGTTGCTACTCCTACTTTACCTTCAATCTCACTCAAGCTATTGGAGAGGAATTATACATTCTGGAGGTCGCAAATTCTACAAGCTTTAATATCTCATGGATTGGATGGTTTTGTTACAGGAGAGAAAGCTTGTCTTTCAATGTTTTTGATATAGGAATCAGATGAATCAGGGGAGACGGTAAAGAAATCAAACCCTAACTATTTTACTTGGAGGAAATTTGATCAATTTCTTGTTGGTTGGTTATTTTCCACTATTTCTGAATCAATGTTTAGACACGTAGCTAAATGCTATACTGCTTATGAAATCTAGAACATTTTGGAATTGCATTTCAATCAGTTTCTAAAGCTAGCACGCTACATTTAAGAAACTTACTACAAACCACTAAGAAAGATTCATGTAGTATTAGTGAATATGTACTGAAGATGAAAGAATTGGGGGATGAATTGGTTGCAAGTGGAGTGAATATAAATGATGAAGAGTTTTTGTTGTACATTCTTGACGGGTTAGGACCAGAATATGATGTCGTGGGTTCTAACCTTACTTTCCAATAGTAGTAGCACTACGTTACAAGAGGCTCAGTTTCTACTTCATAAGCATGAGATGAGACTTGAGAGACAACATAATACCTACAATTGTATTCATGATCAGCTTGGTTCAGCCTTTGTAGCTTCTAAACAAGGATTTAGTCAAGGAAGCAATGATGTGTCTTTGGTATCTCAGAACAAAAATATACAACCTGTATCAAATATGAATGGAGGTGTGAATTTGTCAAATCAGACCTTCATGCCGTCTAATATACCGTTGTCTTCTAACATGTCGATGCACTCCTTTGCACCAATGGTTTCTAATATGTCTAATATGCCCCATCTTGTTGGAAATCCCATGCGTCAAGGAAGTCCCAAACCTGAATTTTCTTTACCTTACCAATCTCAGTTTATACCAGCAAATAACTCATTCAGTAACTTTAACTCTAGCATGTTTCAGTATAATCCATCTATGATGAGAAATAGAGGTCGAGGCAGAGGTTATTTTATGGCCTAAACTAATCTGCCAAGTCTATGGTAAATGAGGAGATTCTGTGGTATATTGCTATCACAGGTTCAATCAAGGATTTCAAAGGTTTTCTTGTACCTGTTACTAGTCCCTTTAATGCCATCTCATAATAGTCAAAATCTTGAACAACCAAGTGAATCAGCTCAGGGCCATGTTTGCGACAAAGAATCTGCCTAGACAAACAATGCAACAATTACCTTCCACTTACTCAAATCCTTCAGGTTTTCAAGAGAGTTCTCCATACTGTCAAGGTTTTCAAAGCCTTCAAGGCTTTAGCTCAAGAAACTTTCAGAATGGTTATTCAAGTCTTATAGGATCTAATCATGACTATGCAAAGAATGTTCTTTCATGTGTTTCAGGATAGCTTAATCAATTGTCCATAGCTACTCCACAAACTATTAATGACCAAACCTGGTATATGGATTCGGGAGCCACAAATCATATGACTGCTAATGCCACTAATTTGCTTCTTAAAAACAATTATCAAGGTGGCTCTACAGTCCAAGTTAGGAATCGCCAATTTGTCCTTTTTACATGCACAGGTGAGTCCTTTTTACTTTTTCAATCATCTTCAAGGTTATTGCATCTTAGAAACATGTTATGTGTTTCACATATGGCCAAGAATTTGCTAAGTATATCTCAAATAACCAAAGATAATGGTGTAATTGTTGAGTTTTATTCTGATCAATGTCTTATTAAGGACAAACTCTCCAAAGAAGTACTACTCCAAGGCTCCCTGAAGAATGGTTTATATCAGCTTCAACTCTCACTTCCCAGTATGGCTTCCCTTTCACCTGGTGCTAGCACTAAAGCATGTGATGCACACTCCAATGTTGCTATTTCGGCCAACTCTGATATCCCCTCTAGTAATAATAGTAGTCTACATGTTGAGAATCACAATAGTGGTCATAACTGTATGAATAAAGATTATTTGGATGTTGCTGTTAGTCTTCCAGCTCTGTGGCATGCTCGGTTAGGGCACCCACAAGAGAAAACTTTAAAGTTGATACTGAATAAAGTTCCTGTATGTGATTTTGATAAGAATAAAAGCTTGAATTTTTGTGAAGCTTGCCAATTTGGCAAAATGCATTAGATTTCTTTTCCTGCCTGTAACCTTCAAGCCAATGGTCCACTTGAATTGGTGTATTCTGACTTATGGGGACCTATACTAGTTTATTCTTCAAAGGGGTTTCGATACTATATGTTGTTTGTAGACGATTATAGCAGGTACATGTGGATTTATCCATTGAAATTAAAATCTGAATCTTTTAAAGTCTTTACTTAGTCTCATTGCTTTGCTGAAAATCAGTTGAATGCTAAAATAAAGTGTTTACAAACTGACTAGGGAGGTGAGTTTAAAGACCTTTTGTTGGTTATTTTCAACAACATGGTATCCATTTTAGGCATCCTTGTCCATACTTACAATAGCAGAATGGAAGAATAGAGAGACATAGGATTATCACTGAATTTGGGTTGACTTTATTAGCACATGCTGGCATGCCTCTTTGTCTCTGGTGGCAGGCCTTTAACACAGCATCCTATCTTGTCAATAGGCTGCCTTCAACTCCAATTGTGAATCTGTCTCTTTTCAGAAGTTGTTCAAGCAAGAACCAATTTATACTGATCTTAAGGTCTTCGGATGCTATTGTTATCCCTTTATCAGACCATATTAGTGATAAGCTATCTTATCACACTGAAAGATGTGTGTTTATAGGTTGCAATAGTGTCCCATAAAGGATATAAGTGTCTTTCAGCTTCAGGGAAGGTTTATATTGTTCGACAGTGCAAATTTAATGAAACAACATTTCTTTTTAAAGATGGATTTAACTGTTTTCTTTTCGAAGATTCTGATATTGCAGGCTCAAGTTCAAGTTTAGAGTCTAATGTAATAGGAGATGTTTCATCATAGACCCTTAATCACTGCATCTCAAGCTCTAGTCCAGATTCTTTTCCTAATGATTCAGCAAAAATATGTAGAGAAACCATCAATATCTTTACTAACACCATGCCTTCTTTATCAGCATCCCACCTCACTTCTCATGGCATTCCCACTGGAAGCAAACCTGTAGAAACAACAACTACTAATATGGCAAATTCCACTTACTTAAGTGTGCCTCCTAACTTCTGTTCACCTGGAATACAATTGGAAGTGGTGTTGCCTTTTACAAAAGAAAATGTGCCTGCTGCTAATCACACTATCAATTCATCTTTAGTGCCTCATTCTACTTTTGATGCAGTTCCAACAACTGCTATGATGTCTACAACTATCTCAAATGGTTCTCCAGATCCTTGTTCTCCTGGATTACAACTTGAAGTGGTGCTCCTCTTTCCAAAGGAAACCACAACTGCTAATCATTACCCTTATGTTGACTAGGTCAAAAACTTCACAAGCTTCAACAAGCCACAATGTAGGTCAGGCTTATTTAACCACTCAAACTATTCTTTTTGAACCAAAAACAGCTACTGAAGCTCTCACCATTCCAGAATGGAAAACAAAAATGGAAGAAGAATTTCATGCTCTTCTTTGTAATAACACTTGGGAGCTAGTTCCTTCTACTTTAGGAATGAATTCAGTAGGTTGCAAATGGGTCTTTAAAACCAAGTTAAAACCTGGATGGCTCACTTCAAAAGTACAAGGCCCGATTGGTAGCCAAGGGGTTTCAACAAACCCCAAGCCTTGACTACTTCGATACATTTTCTCCAAAGTAGTTAAACCTAGCCATAATCTGGATCATTCTATCACTAGCTGTCCACAATCAATGGGAAATTCAACAGCTAGAAATTAGCAATGCTTTCTTGAATGGTGAACTAATAGAATCTGTTTTAATGAAACAGCTTAAAGGCTTTGCTGATTTCTAATTCCTCATCATGTTTGCAAGCTCAACAAAGCTTTGTATGGACTCAAGCAAGTCCCTAAAGCATGGTTTGGACAAGCTGAAGAATTCTCTAATTGATTGGGGTTTCATTAACTCTATTTCAGATACAAGTCTGTTTTACTTCAAACAAGGCAACCAAATTATCTACTTGCTTGTATATGTAGATGATATACTTATCACAGGTACTGATCCCTCCTTGATTACTCAGATTATAGAAGATCTCAACAAGAGGTTTGCTTTGAAGGCTTTAGGTGCATTGAATTATTTCCTTGGGTTTGAGGTTGACAGAAATAGTTCAGGACTACTACTTACTCAGTTTAAGTATGCTAGTATCTATTTCTAAAGGCGGGAATGGCAGATTGCAAACCTTGCAATACTCCCATGGCTACAGGGACTAAATTAGGCAAAGAAGATAATGATCCTTTTGATCAACCATCAGTTTATAGAAGCATTATAGGGGGCTTATAATACTTAACTCCTTCACATGGCCTGACTTAAGTATTGTACATTGTCTCATGTTCAGAATTTTCAAAGTCTTGGAACCAACTCTTATTTGGGCTCGTATGGAAAGTACAACTTGAATCTAGCACCCATTTCATCGTAGTGTTAGATATTGACATTGTTAGGACTTCTAGTTCATCAGTTTGGTTACTAGTGATGGCCAAGTTGTTCTGTGTATTTCCTAGTTTATGTTTGTTCTTCCAGTCAAAGCAGTTTTTCTTTAGATGACTTGTTTTGCTATAGTAGAAACACTTCCTAGTTTTGGTCTTGGCCTTACTATTCCCTTTCTATCTCTTATTATTCTTATCCCCTTGATTAGGCTGGTTTTCTTTGCTAAATTGACCAGTTTCTAATCTGCCCTTCACAAACAGAGTATTGTTGTTTCTCTTAAGGGTTTTAAGCTATAACTCCCTAGCCTTAAGTACGGCAACAATCAAATCTACACTGGGTATAGTACCTAAGTACTATAGAGCATTCTTGGCTACTTGGTAGTCATTCGTTAAAGAGTTTAGTAGTATCATGGCAAGACTTGTTTCTCCTAATTCTTGGTATGTGCCTTTCAATATCAAATTCATCTTAAGGAACTCATTTAAATTCTCAATAGACTTTGAATTATCCATTTTATATGAGAATAAGGCTCCCTTTAAGAAAGCCAGATTTGGTGCAGACTGCAAAACATATAAAGACTCTAACTTACCCCATAAACCAAGAGTAGTTTTGAATCCATCTACCTTTTGAAGCACACTGTCTGAGAGATTCATCACGATCAGGTTGTAGGCCTCTTTGTTAATCTCTTCCTTCTTCTTCAGTCTATCTTCTAACCACTTCGGGTCCTTTTCGAGCGATTGCAACCTTTGTTGTGCAAAAGGAGGGCTTTCATCTTCTTCTTCTAGCTTCTGAAGTCAATCTTGCCATCGTATTGATTTATTTCTAATCATGTAGTGGTGTTTGTGGTAATTTTTTGGGTTAATTTTAGAAAGCCCGAAATTGAAAACCCTAGATCCTTTTGCCTTGATCTTTGTGTGATTTCTGGAATCCTAGACTTTATCCAAGATTAACAAATATCACTCAAATCCCTAACTCCTTAGATCTAATTGGAGACTCAACGAAGCCAATTTTTAGGAAAGCCCCCAAATTTCCCGAAACCCTAATTTCACGAAACTTCTTCTATTGGGACTATGATTCTTTAATCACCAGATCTAGACTTCAAGAAATAGCTTTGATACCACTGTTATGCAATGAAGCAACTTCACACAGATTCAATCTCACGCATACAACCCACACAAGAACACAGAGTTTACCGTGGTTCACTTATCCTTTTAGGATAAGCTACATCCACGTTGAGCTCGGGAAAGGTATGAGCTCGATGCATTTACTATTACCTCAAGAATCATGATTACAACACCTCAAATCAATCAACACATAAACCCTCCCTAGATACAAATATCCCGTAATTAGCCCTAAGAGAAACCCTCTAGGAATCCCTAACTCGAAAGAATAACACTCTCACCAGAATGATTAAAACCCCTAATCACTCTAATCTAACCTATTATACAAAGCAACAATGAGAAACTTCTCAAACCCTAACTCCTCAATTGCACAAAGAAACCCTAATAGTGATTTTCTCTATTAACCCGAAAAAATTGAGTTTATCTATGGTTGACTTGGTGACTGGATTCTTGCCATTGGATCTGAAGTGTATCCTACAATCAAGATTCATCTGGTAGCCTGTCTAAAACGACGTCGTCCTTCTTTACTCAAACGACATTGTTTCAGGCTTTCACTTCAACAGTTTTTAGTCAAGTTCTTTTAAAAATAATTTATGACCGGACATTTATTTAATTATGAGGATTCAAATCTTATAAACTTATTCTCAAAGTCATTTGTCAGCAGTGTGGAATGTAACAAAATACATACAATAATAAAAGCAGAAAAGTAAAGAAGATACACGATTAATTAAAGAACTACGCCCAACATTCAAATAGAGAATTTTATTGAGTATCAGAAATCTGCAGTAAATACAAAATAGATGACGACAATTCATTGTTGCGTCCTATTTTTAAACACTTTAGGTTTTTCACTATTAAAAAATACATATAACCGAAGAAGTTGGCAGAAACCGATAATCCGTCAAGGCTAAGAGAAGTATAAACCATATCAACAATATTGTTGCTTATAGACAGACATTATTAGAGTAATAACGTAAATGATGGGCAAGATGACAATAACCATTGAATTATTATTGCTTACTTGCAGCTGCAGCTTCAGAAAGCACCCAGTCATCATCATAAGGGACTTCCCACACATAGTAACCGCGCAACCCCTTCTCCTTGGCATAAGAAACTTTAGTTTTCACCACCTTTACATCATCAAAACCAATCCAAATGTTCCCAATTGTGCAGTAATTAACCACATAATCTGCATCGTACTTAACTTGAATGTCTTTATTCCCCTTTATGCTATTCTTGATGTGATAATACCGCAAAAACCCATCTGCTGTAATGGCTGGTCCGATAGCTACTGCGCCAATACCGTTACTCTTTGGATTTAACAGCGACCAAGCGTATCCGTAGTAAGGCAAACACAAAACCAACTTATTTGCGGACACTCCTCCTTCAATCCAAGTTCTTATACCATAATCGCCACTAAGAATACTGGTTGGGTTGTACAGAGCTGCATGAGCCCCTGTAAAGTTCGACCACTCTGGCCTGTTGTAATCACTAGCTTGAACATGAATCCAATCCAAGTAATTCTGTATCGACTGTGTCGGGTAACTTCCTGGACGTATACCATTTGGTGTATAATCGACCCTCGCGGTCAAAATCAGTGGTGACTGGCTAGACTTTTTTGCCTCTAATTCTATTGCGGCTCGCCAATCTTGAAAGAGAGTGCCCGTGTTAGTCATGTCAGAGCTTGATAATCCGGGAATCCAAGCAAGGTCTAGGCCTCCAAAGCCGTAAAGCCTGGCTATTTTCATCGTGGAGGCAATGAAAGATTTTCTGTAAGAAGGATTGCTCGCCATTAGAGGATAGCTGGTTGAAAGGGTTGAAGTTCCCCCACCCCCAATGGATAGAAGTGTAGTGACTGATGGGTTTTTTCGTTTCACAGTTTCTGTGAAGGTGGAGAATTTATTTTCATCGGAAGGTGGAATAGAGAGCTCGTAGGAGGTGGAATTCAGATCGGCGAAAGCGCAAAGAAGGTGAGTAAAGAGAGCAGAATTAATCTCCGAAACGGCAAAACCGGTAACCTTTATACCAGTAACCGGCTTTTACCCAAACTTGTGATTTTGCTGGTTGATTTATTGCTAAAGAGAGGAAAATATGAAAGGCAATACTAGTAATAATTTTGCTCGCCATCGAAGAAAGCTCATGGCAATTAAGTATGGCTATGGTGAATTTATAGAGAAGATGGCTCACTGTTAATGCTTTTGGTCAATTTTCACGGCTAGAAAAATTTATATTGGGGTCTGATAGGTGGGGAACCCTTGGCCTCACTGTTAATGCTCTTGGTCAATTTTCACGGCTAGAAAAATTTATATTGAGGTCTGATAGGTGGGGAATCTTAGCCTTAAATACCACATTTGGTGGACGTAAGATTCAGATCCGAGGTTTTAACATTTACATATACAAATTAATTTTTAGGACAAAGAAATTAGCAAAATCCAGAAAATTAAAGGACAGAAAAATGGAAATCTAATTTATGCCAAACTTTGACCCTACATTATTGTAACCAGGAAGAAGAAGCAAAAACTCGTATTCATTGGTAAGTCTTATCATACATTTCCTATTAATTTTCTTGGAAGACAAAAAATAAGCTTAAAGTAAACCAATAAAATGAAAGCATCAAGTCAAAGTCATCGTATTGGCCTTTTCTTTGAATTATCCATATAATACAAGAAGAAACTACAACCAATTAATCGCTTTCATAGTTGGCATCCATGTTTAATGGCAATAGGTTCAATAATATTGCAGAAAATTATAATGGTCAAATTAAGCAGCTTCCTACCCGATCTCCAAGGACCACCAAATATTGGTCTTGCAAAAGCCTAGAGTCATCTTGCTACCACTTCAGAAATTGTTGCATCATCAACCGAAATTAATCCTGAACTTTTAGTCATTTTCTTTTCATCACTTTGTTCTGAGAAAGCAGGCTTCTTGGGGCTGATTACTGTATTTGTGGATCCAGTTTTGAGCATCGAAGGAAATTTCTAACATGGACGGTCTATCATTTTGGTTTTCTTGGACACATAGTAGAGCTATTTGCAAGCATCTCATTAATTTACAGGAGGATTGTGTATCATCTAATGATGGATCCACAAACTCCATGCCTTTGTCATCTTTCCACGACTCATATGCCTAAAATTTTATATGAAAATATATATATCAAATTAAATATTTCCAATACTAATTAGTAATATTAATGGCTTGTTCTTGGGGAAACTTACATGCTTTAGAAGGCTCAAGTCTTCATGTGGGCCATATAAAGATGAAACCTCTTTTCCACTTATGATTTGTAGAAGTAGAACCCCAAAACTATAGACATCAAGTTTAGTTGAATATATGCCGCTTTTGACATATTCAGGGGGGATATAACCACTGCATTGAATTATTAGAGATAGTGTGCTAAGCATGTGTCTTAACAAGTGCAAGCTTACAAAGAAATATAGAAGAAAAGAAGGTTGATGTGTACTTACTATGTTCCAATGATTCGCTCTGTTTGATGATCATTTTCTACAAAAATTTTGGCTATACCAAAATCTGATATTTTAGGCTTCATATCTTCATCCAATAATATATTACTAAGTTTCAAGTCTCAATGAATAATAGTCAATCTCGAATATTCTTGGAGATACACTAGCCCTTGGATAATCCCCTCTATGATTTGAACACGTTTTGTCCAATCCAAAAGAATTCTTCTACAAGGGTCTGCATTTATTTATTAAACACAAATTAGTAATACTCTAATCAATGTTTTCAAAGCTGCAAAAATTGGGCAAAAATAAGTTAGTTGGAGAGAAATTATTGTACCAAAAAGGTGGTAGTCCAAGCTTTTGTTCGGCATGTACTCATAGATCAATATGTGTTCTTCTTTATCAATGCAAAAACCTATAACTTTGACAAGATTTACATGTTGGAGCTTTGCAGTAAGCATAACCTCATTCTTGAATTCCTCAAACCCTTGCTTTGAAGTTTTGGAAAGTTTCTTCACTGCTATTTCCTGACCATCTTCGAGGATACCCTAGTAAAATACATTCATTGTTTTATTTAGCTAAATAAACTAATTTTCTTGTAACTCTTGAAAATATGTTGATGATCAACTGAAGAATAAAATGTTTAGGTAGTGTAGAAACATTGTGTTTTAAAAAAAGATAAATTGCCCTGTAATGTTATACCTTGTAAACAGGACCATATCCACCCTGGCCAAGCTTATTTTCGAGTGAAAAACTATTGGTAGCTGCCTCAATTTCAGGTAAAGGATATTGCTTAAGAGTGGGAACATCGCTATTAAACTCTCCATCAGCTCTTAATTTATCTTCTTTAGCAGCAATATTATTCACTATCCCTAACATTAAAAAAATAGATAAATAATTAAAACTTTGAGAAAACATTAAACAATTATAAAGTGTGTTATAAATGAAAAATACTTGAAGCTGAAAATGTTACCTTCAAATTTGAGCTTTCTCCCCCAGCAATAATATATAACAACTGCTAGTAGGAGAACAGTTGCTATTGTAACAGTCAGAACGATTACTAGCAAATTTGTCTTATTTCTTCCTCTTTTATTATCCTCTGTAGCTGAGATTTTTTTTTTTTTCCCCAAAATGAAAAATGATCACTATATTATAAAACGATCCACAAAGATACTTTACAATCAATTTGTGTTTAGCAAGGATAACTAAGTGCAAGTGGTATAGAGGTAAAGCATGCAATACGTTAATAATTAATTAATAGAGCATGTCAAATCCAAGTATAGACATTGATAAAGAGATTGACATAGTTTCAAAAAAAACTAGTACATATATCTATGTAATGTTGAGAATATGCAAAGTCATCTTAAAAGTATAAAATTTTGCATTCTCTTTAATGTGTTTCTCTCAATGTAAATTTTATAAATACATTGTACTATAATACAACCCATGCAATCTTCAACCAATTCAAGTGATATCTTTCCTTCTTCTTTTAGCAAATCAACCATGCCACCCAAAGTTAATACAATAACTCATTTGACCGAAAATATTTTATTTCATCTTGAATATTTAATGTAAGATAACATATATTTTTTACAATATACAAATAATTATTATCATGTGGAGGCAAGTTCCTTAAGACGGGATCTAGAAAAATCATAATTTACTATTATAAGGGCTAGTAAGTTGTTATGACGAGTTACGGCGGACGAATGGGAGGCTACCAAGTCTCGGGTTTTGTAGAGTGGAGGCCGATGGTTCAGGAGGTGGTTGAATTTGGCCATTGTAATCTGCTAGAATTTGGATGGAAAAGGAAAAACCTAACTGTGATAAGGGTGTGTTTGCTAGATTTCAAACCTGCAGGGACTGGTATACTTTTCAAGTGTGTGTTTGCTAGATCTTAAACCTTGATCATCAGTGAGACCTTTGGTTTAATTGGTCAACCCAGGACTTGGTCCTTTGGTCGGGTGAGACCCCAGATTGGGTTAACATTACCATATGAAGGTTATTCCTATATGGAGTATCACTATAAAGAGGTTTTATCATATATATATATATCACCTTCCCCAACATTAAGTAAATGAGTAATGCTAGACGTACAAACAAATCTTACAAAGATTTGTGTACAAATTGATGTGATAAAAAATGAATAGAAGAGTGAATATGATGAGTTTGACTCTTTGTATACACTCTATTCATTTCCTACCACATTAATTTTTACAAAAATCTAAAAAACTAAATTTGAAGGATCCTAATAGGTGTATGATTCTTCTTTTTCTACCAAGTCTCGAGGTTGGAGGGTTTTGTAGAGTGGAGGCCGATGGTTCAGGTGGTGGTTGAATTTGACCACTGAAATTAGCCAGAATTTGGATGGAAAATTGAAAACCTAACTGTGATAGGGGTGTGTTCGCTAGATTTCAAACCTACAGGGCCTGGTATATTTTTCAAGTGTGTGTTTGCTAGATCTTAATCCTTGATCATCAGTCGGACCTTTGGTTTAACTGGTCAACCCAGGACTTGGTCCCTTGGTCGGGTGACACCCCAAATTGGGTTTCTGAACATTATCCATATGAAGGTTATTCTTATATGGAATATCACTATAAAGAGGTTTTATTTTATATATATATAATTTCTCCACCTTCCCCAACATAAAGTAAATGAGTAATGTTAGACGTACAAACAAATCTTACAAAGATTTGTGTACAAATTGATGTGATAAAAAATGAATAGAAGAGTGAATATGATGAGTTTGACTCTTTGTATACACTCTTCTATTCATTTCCTACCACATTAATTTGTACAAAAATCTAAAAAACTCAATTTGAAGGATAGGGTTATTATGTTCTCCTAATAGGTGTATGATTCTTCTTTTTCTACCAAGTCTCAAGGTTAGAGGGTTTCGTAGAGTGAAGGCCGATGGTTAAGGTGGTGGTTAAATTTGGCCGGTGTAATCAGCAAGAATTTGGATGGAAAAGCGAAAACCTTAACTATGATAGGGGGTGTTTGTTAGATTTCAAACCTACAGGGACTAGGATACTTTTCAAGTGTGTGTTTGCTAGATCTTAAACCTTAATCATCAATCAGACCTTTGGTTTAACTGGTCAACTCGGGACTTGGTCCCTTGGTCGGGTGACACCTCGAATTGGGTTTCATAACATTATCGTATGAAGGTTAGTCTTATATGGAGTATCACTATAAAGAGGTTTTATTATATATATATATATATATATATATATAATTTCTTCCACCTTTTCCCAATATAAAGTAAATGAGTAATACTAAACGTACAAACAAATCTTACAAAAATTTATGTCCAAATTGAAATGACAGGTAGTTTAGATCTTAAACAATAAAAATGCTCCCAATTAACCGATTATGTAAGCCGTAAGCGTGTTAAATTCAAAAGGGGTATATTTTAATATTTTAGAATGCAGGACCTAAAATGGTTGACCAAAACCTCACGGTGCATAAAGTTTTTCTCTCCAGTTAAAAACCAAACAAATGAATCACTAATAGCTTATAATTTACCTGCAACTTCTGAAAGCACCCAATTATAATCGTAGGGAACTTCCCACACATAGTAACCCCGCAGGCCCTTCTCCTTGGCATAGAAAACCTTAGCTTTAACAGCCTCCACATCATCAAAACCAATCCAAGCTGTTCCGATTGTGCAGTAATTCACAACATAAGTTGCATCATATACAACTTTAACACTAGATGCATTTTGCCTTATACGGTCCTTGATACCACTATATCGCATAAACCCATCTTTTGTAATGGCTGGCCCAATTGCTGGTGCACCAATTCCATTATCATCAGGATTCACTAGTGTCCATGCATATCCATAGTAAGGCAAGCTCAAAACCAACTTATTTGCAGACAATCCTCCCTCAATCCAGGTGTTTATACCGTAATCCGCGCTAAGAATACCGGTCGGGTTATACAGAGCCGCATGAGCGCCCGTAAAGTTCGACGTTTGTGGCGTGTAGTATTCAGTACCTTGAACATGAATCCAATCCAAGTATTGTTGCATGGACTGTGTAGGGTAACTTCCAGGACGTATACCCTTCGGTGTATAATCGACCCTTGCGGTCAAGATCAGTTGTGGCTGGCTAGAGTTTCTTGGCTCTGATTCTATAGCGGTTCGCCAATTCTGGAAGAGAGTACCCATGTTAGTCATGTCAGAGCTTGATAATCCAGGAATCCAAGCAAGGTCTAGGCCTCCAAAGCCGTAAAGTCTAGCTATTTTCATCGAGGAATCAATGAAGTATTTTCTGTAAGAAGAATTGGCAGCCATTGAAGAAAAGTTGGTTGAAAGGGTTTGGGCCTCCACCCCCAATTGGATAGAAGAGTAATGACTGATGGGTTATTTTTTTTCACAGTTTCCGTGAAGGTGGAGAAACTATTTGTAGACGAAGGTGGAATTGATAGCTCGTAGGAGGTGGAATTCAGATCAGCAAAAGCGCAAAGAAGGTGAGTAAAGAGAGCGGAATTGATCTCCGAAGCGGGCAAACCGCTATCTTTATACCAGTAACCAGCTCTAATCCAGGTTTGTGCTGTTGCATGTTGCAATATTATTATTGCTGAAGAGAGCAAAACATGGAAGATAACACCTGTAGTATTTTTTGAAGCCATTAAAGCTTTGTAAAGAAAGTGTTTCTATGGTTGATATTTATAGTAAAAGAAGTCATTTTCTTTTTGTTTTTTGAATTCTACATAATTCTGAAGGTCGAATATTGCCATACACATACGAAAGACTGGCCATCAAGTTGTAGAATTTTATGAGTTGTTATTAACAAAATGCCCAACTTATTTGCCTTGCTAAGAAGGTTAAACGATTGGAGAATTCAAAGCATCTTGACTACGTCATAAAAGTTTATTAATATAATGAAGTCAGCTGTAATTTTGGGGAATTCACTATAAAGACTCTTTCCTAGACGTCATGATTTTTGTAAAACAAACACAGCCAGGGCCAACTTCTTCTTCGAGTCAAGTCAGAGTTGGTACCAAATTAATGCCTCTGGCCATCCTCCCCAGTGCATGAACCTCCTTGATTGTGGCCATAGAACCACAGCTGTTTGTTAGAAAGACTTCAGGTCAACTGAGCATTAATGTTATCTTTTCCCAATTCTTAAGAATGTGCAGGGAATGCCGTGTGTCCTTTAAATCAGGGGCGGATTTAATTTTAATGAACGACGAGTGGGAACTACGGCCCCCACTCAATTTTTTAAACATTTCAGGTTTTTTATTTCTATTTCTATTTATTTTAAATTTTATCTTTATAAATTTTTGAGATTTTGAGAACGAATAGTCGGCTCTTACAGTAAATTTAAATTTTGTTTTTAAAAATCCCATTTTTAATTATAATATATTTATTACATAATCATGATATACAACATGTATATAGAATACATACATGAGTACCAAATTACTATCATCTTGCCAGCTGGATACAAATTGCTAAATCCAATCCGTAAAGACCTTGACTTGGTTATAAAAAAATTTATGGACATAATAAGGTCAAGGTCTTCATAAGTATGCCAAATTAACTTATCAAAGACACTAAATTTATAAGAAATTTTACATAGGAAGCTACAACGAAACTTCTGGGTTACATAAAAGACCTTGACCTACCAAGGAGAGGAATTAATAAGCTAGAAACTTGCTTTTACCATTATTAATTTAGACAATAATATCACTTTTGGTTAATTAGCAGCTTAATTTGAGTTTATATAAATTTATGCACATATGTTAAAAATAAAATGTTAAATTTAAATTTTAGTAATTTTGCAAAAAAATTCAGAATTATTCTCTCCTTCAATGAGTATTTGAGGACTTCATAATTGATTAAGTTGCCATTCATATTTATATTTGAGTCACAAAAGGGAACGTGGGGATTTGATTTTCTTATCTTTGGCTTCCAAACTTGTGACTTTGGCTCAAAGCTCTAAATATGATACCATGTTAAGTTGTCAATATTCCACCTAAAATTTCTTCATGTCAACTCTGTTGTATTTTTTTGATTCTCTAATATTTTATTGATTATTATTTATTATAAATTTATTACAATTTATATATTTTCTCTTGGTGTTGTTTCTAGGACTCTCCTCCATAAACTTGGAGAAGTTCACTTGGTAATTATAGTTTAAATTATTCTTTTTTTTTTTTTTTTTTTTTTTCCCAAAAACGTAGATAAAAGATAACCATTATTTTTGTAAATGCTATCTTTCAATAGCAAAAGGATAAAGGTAAATAAAGTGTTATCTATAATTATTTCTAGAATCTAAAAAGTTATTATTTAGGACAGTTCACATGAAAAATCAATATATATCTATATATATATTATAATAATAATAATAACTTAAAATTTTGTTTTAAATTGGAACACGAATTCTTTGTCCGTAGATATACTACAATCTAATGCATATGAGAAGAAAGTTGGAAGTAATTATTTTCTTTTCCACCTAATCAACTCGTAGACCATTGAATTATAATAGAATGACGGCTGAAAATTTGTGTCAAAATTTTATATATATTATTTGATAGTTCATATAAGTACACTATTTTCACCTAGCTATCAGTTTTGAAACTATTACATCATTGATTGATGAAGTACTCTCTGAATAATCCTTGGAAATGTAATGGAGATTTACTTGGCCTATTTCCATTATTTTGTTTCGAGAAAGCAGGCTTCTTCGAGATCATCATGTCTTTAGTTTCATTTGTGAGCATCAAGAAAACTTTCAACATGGGTGGTCTATCATTTAGGTTTTCTTGGACACATAACAGAGCTACTTGCAAGAATCTCATTAATTTGCAAGAGGAATTTGTATCATCTAGTGTCTCGTCCATAAACTCCATGTCGTTACCATTTTTCCATAGCTCATATGCCTGAAATTATCAAATAATTTATTATGTTGTTAATTACACAATTTGATCCAAAGAATATCATTAAACCAATGATTTTTAAAAAAAAGTAGACTTACATGGTCTAGAAGGCTCAAACGTTCATTTGGTCCATGTAAAAGGGAAATCCTTTTACCACTTATGGATATGTAGAAGTAGAACTCCAAAACTATAAACATCGAATTTAGTAGAGTATATGCCTTTTCAGATATATTAGAGGGTATATAACCACTGCATTGGATTATTATAAAACAATGACAAAGTAAATACAAAACAAGCAAAACCTTGAGACAATAATATAGCAATAAGAGTTTATACACTTACAGTGTTCCAACAATACGTATTTGCTTCAAGATCATCTTCTACAAATATTCTAGCCATTCCAAAGTCTGATATTTTTGACTTCATAGCTTCATCTAATAAGACATTGCTAACTTTTAAATCTCTATGAATAATTGTAACACATTCAATAATATAGCACGTTTTTCCCATCCAAAACATATCGTTTAATGGGGTTTGCATCAAATTTAAATGTAAAAACTCAATATTGTAACAGCTATGAGGTTAACCAAAGAAAATCCCCAAATGAATGAACAAAAATTAAGAAAAAACATTCTAACCAAATAGGTAAGAGTCTAAGCTTTTGTTCGACATGTATTCATAGATAAGTATATGTTCTTCTTCCTCAATACAATAACCTAAAACTCGGACAAGATTTACATGTTGAAGCTTTGCTGTAAGCGTAACCTCATTTTTGAATTCCTCAAATCCTTGAGTGGAGGTTTTTGCAAGTTTCTTCACTGCTACTTCCTGGCCATCTGGTAGTATTCCCTAGAAAAATACACTAGATAAGCAAACTCTAACTTTTTCTATCCCTTAAAATTAAATTAAACTATGCCCTGAGAAAATTAATTGAATTGAAGACTACAAAAGTCAAGCGCCAGAGAAACTTTTGTTTTTGAAATGATAAACAGCCTAATAAGGTATGGTACCTTGTAAACAGGGCCATATCCACCTTGTCCGAGCTTATTTTCTATTGAAAATCCGTTGGTAGATGCCTCAATATCAGCCAATGTGTATTCTATCAGATTAGGAACATTGCTATTAAAATCTCCAGCTGCTACTGCTCTATTTACTTTACTCATTTGTTGTTTACTGGATTCTAACATCCCTGCTAACCACGAGATGAAATATGCATGTAATGCAAAGGACATAAAAGATTTTTAAAATGGTTCGACAAGTTATAACTTGAGCCTACATCCACTATTATGTTATTGTTTTTCGTGATTACAAGAACAATATAATATGCCTTGAATAATTTGCTAATCCCGAAAAAGAAAAGAGAGAGAATATCGGGATTGCAATCAAATTCAAATTGCAACCCCAATATTTTTGTGATTGGGCACTTAAGATCGCACTACCAATGGTGTTACTCTTATCCCTTCCAAAATATCCGATATTTAAGCTTATCCTTGGTTTGTCGAACAACTACAAAGGCTCGTTGTGACTAGCTTGCGATGGGTCGAGCTTATCCCTCTCGACAAGCTTACATTTGGTTGTCAGACCAATGTTAAGTCGAACTGATTCTGGATCGAACTATATTTTTACGGGCTTCTAACTTTTCCGAGTTTAACTGCAAAATTACACACAACATACATTAGAATGTATGATCTTTTAATATTGTCAATATTGACACAACATCCAAATTAAGCTTTAATTAATCTTCAGTTAATATAAAGTTACTGGTTTTATTAAACAAATAAACTTTTTTGAATGATTGCTTAATAATATTATTAACAATTATGTATTATTTTAGAGTATCAAAATTTGAATGTAGATTTGGTTTTAAATATAGAGTCAAGATGGTTATGGTAACTCAGTCAATTCATGCAAGTACAATTAATTTGGAAATTATAAATATTTACAGGAGCTGAAGAGTTGAAAAAACAAAACAAAATAACCATTGATGGAGAAATTTTACAATGACTGTTGATTGTTGAGGGCTCCTGATTTTACATATTCGAACTAGAAGAGACTACGGACTAGATAGGGTCCCGGCCAAGGGAAGGGGGAGTGAAAAAGGAGGAGAAAAAGAGAGGAGGAGAAGAAAGAACGGTGAAAAAATAATCACAGATCATAGAAACTTAAGGCACGTGACATCTGACTTAATTAATTAATCAGAATTAATAAAATATTATTGGCTAAGCAGAGGCATGTGACATCCATTATATAATATAATAAAATTTGAATTTTAACAACTCATCCAAAATTTTAATACTTGTAAACTTCAATATTTAAGGGTGCGTTTGGTTTATTATTTTGGATATGATTTTGGGAATAGTATTGGGTTGTTGGATAGGGGAGTATTACGAGATAAACTTTAAAAATTTATGAAAAAACCCTTAGGTTTACTAATTTAATTAAAGACCCTAATATATAAAATAACAAAAACACCCCCACCACCTGCAGTGCCAAATTCCGGCAACCACCGCAAAAATCTGGTCAAAAATTGCTTTACGACACAAACTAGTCGGATCTGTGTCGTAACGCGTTGATATGACTTTTTCCAGCCAGATCCATCACAGATTTGGCCAAAAAATGCCAGATCTACGGCCTAATGTGGTCGTCGACGACCGAAAAAGGCCAAAGAAGTTCCATCTTCCATCTTTGGCCGTCGTTTTCAGTCAATGATGGCCAAGATTTGGTCGTCATTGACTGTCAACGACGACCATTTCTTTGTGATAGCCAGATCGATAAACTACCGGCAAGTTTTAGTCGTGGTATAGGCTATTGTATAGATTTTGACTGTCATCGACGGTTGATAGGGGGTGTTTTTGTTTATTTTTTAAACTTTTTTTGATGGTATTTAGTAAAATTAATAAAATTTAAGGAGTCTAAAAGTAATTAAAAATATAATCATATTTCTAGAATAATGTGCGAAATAATATTTGAAGAATAGGATTGAGAATATGGATAGAAATAAGGAACCAAAATCACCCTAGTACTTTTAGTTTTATATTTTCGAATAAAAGAGTCACGTGGACTCCACAATCCATATATGCCAACTGTTAGCCTGGGATTCCTCATGTAATGTTTGGGTTGTATGTGAAATTAACCACGTGATCCTGCAATCATGGAACCCTTTTTTCAACCTTGTGGACTCCACCTTGATGTTTACAATACATCTGACTAAATTTTCAGCTTTGCAGATCATTTGGTGGAGATTACTTTTGAGTTGCAAGGAAATTTATTAGAAAGGGAATAGGTTACGTCCCCTTCTATCAGCTGCTTGTCTTCTGCATTGCGAGAAGGTTTTCAACCACCAGCAACTTTTTCTTCAGATCTTTGAGCTCTGAATCAGTGAATCTACCCCCTCACTGGTGTTAGAATTGGTGACCACTTCAACAATAAAGGGTTCGTCTATAAGATGTGGCGTACACAGTGATTCTCTTCAATTATTTTGGTAGTGATAGTACAAAAATTATAAATAGACTCTAGTTTATGAATATTAAGAAATATTGAAAATATCAAAAACTACATCCAAATTCAAAGAGAAAAATTGGTGCAAGGATATGTATGCATAGCTCATCGAGACAACTTCTAATATCAGCATATATGGCATAAGCACTAAGTAATTGCTTCATCAAATAGAAGATATTTGTGAGATTGGAAGAGCATGCAACAAATAAACGATAAATAAATTGAGAATATTTCGTCAATTTATGTATTATTTTTAAGTAATTGAGATATTTTAGAATAATAAATCTCTTCAACCTACTTTGTGACTAATTATAGGTGTGTAAGTGTTCGAGAATATTCCGTCAATTTATGTCTTATTTGTGACTAATTATTTTCTTAAATTTATTTTTAAAAATAGTATAGTATATTAGTTAATGAAATATAGAATTAATGAGTTTTGAAAACACGGTTTTCATTTCTTTTATTTATCAATTCATAACTATTTAAATTCTAAGCTTTTTGAAAAAGGAGAAAAAGAAAGAGAGTGGATAAATAAGTGATGGACAATGGATTGAAAGTAAATAAAACAAGAAATTAAAGGCTATGTTAAAATTATTGATAAAGTAAACTTCATAAAATATAACACTTTCATAATAGTCTCCATATTTAATTTGTTATCATAAGTCATAACCTTAATTAATTAATTAATTGAAACAATTTGCAAGAGAAATCCTTAACTCTAACAGTCATAAAGCAAATTTGTAGATTAAAAGTAAAAAATAATATTATATATTGAATAAATATAAAATGAAAAAATAAAGCCATATTAATTTGTATAATAGTGCTCAAACAGTCATAAAGCAAATGAGTAGCAATTGTAAGGAAAGATGACAAGTCTTTGTCAGGTGTGAATGAGGGTGTCCGTCACTCCTCATTGAATCCAATTTTCAAGCCTTGGTCAAGTTATAAAAATTAGAATTTACCAACTAAATTTCTTCGAAGAGAAAACATGAAAACAAAATATTATGCAGGTGCAGCAAGAACTAAAATTACTAAGCTCTGGTTTCAGTACATTTATCTTCCCTTGCACTAAACAAAATCAAATTAAATTTAACAAAAGATTTAAAACCCGAAGTTTGTGCAATTTGATTGAATAATTAAATTTTGGTTACAGTAAGTAAAATTATAATTTGTTTCTCAAGTTACAAGTAATTTAATTAAGCCTCAAAACTTTACTAATTAGTTAATTAATTAGAAATAATCTTATCATGTAATCTGTTTATACTTTGTCTTTAACATACCAAAAACCAAATTAATTTAGCAAGGAAAGGATGAGACACGATTATAGGTATGTATATAGAGAATATTTCGTGAATTTATGCCTTATTCGTAATTAATTGAGATATTTTAGGATATAAATCTAATCAACTTATTTTATGACTCATTATAGGCGAGGAATTGGGATAGGGTGAAAAGGCTAATTGAAAAGGAAATCGTGGACCCCTGAAACTTTGTCCCTATCCATCTGTCATCGCCTCCAATTCCTTGCCTTCTCTAAAAGTGACACGCCTCATTTACATTGATTCCTTTTCATTCATTATTGTATTTATAATTATTTTCTTTTTTTGATTGTACTATACTACAATCTCTCCAATTCTACGGTCCATAATGGGTGTTCATGTCAAGGCTACACACAACTGACACCATCAACTATCATACTCAAAATCTAACAGAGGATATTTTCAACATTTTATATAATATATAGAATTTGAATCCCATGTACGAGGTGTTAACATTAGAAGAATCTGATAAATCCAACGGTGGATATTGGGGTTCAAAATTTTGATTACATGCACACATAGTTTGATAACATAATACATTTATACAGAACTAGCAATGAGATGGTCTTAATTAAGGTTTCATTAATTTTGATTGACGATGAGTTGATTCTCATCTATTGTTTCATACTGTTTCACTCAAAAGAACTATTTCAAAAGTGATAATAGAAAGTGTTATCCAATTGTGAAAACATAAAATTTAATGTTGATTTAACATTTTACAAAATAACAGTTCAAATTAAAAGAATTTAATTGTTGAAAGTGAATTTGAAAAATAACAATAAAAAATACACGAGATTGTTACTTATGAGTTGTGAGGAAATATCAATGAAGTGTGTTACATATGTATTAGCCACCAGCAAGTCACAAATCATATTGACGCACATGACATATAATCGCTTTCAGATTAATGCATGCACCAAAGATTATTCGATCAATTAGAGGATATTTGTTTAATACGATTAGGTACCATCATATATATCAATACCAAAGAACTAAAATAATTTATTTTTTTTCTAAGATCTAATTATGAGATTAATCATATTGAATCTTTCAAAGCTTATATATGATTTCTTAAAAACAAAAATTATTGTATGGAGGACTATAACATCTTACTATTCTAGGTTTTAGTGTGGGCACTACTAAAATAAAGTTTACTACATTATTATTAGCTTGAAAGGATATATATGCTTAACTACTCATATAGTATCATATCAACGCACATTAGGTAAAGACGATGAATTGTGACATAACCTTAATTAATTAATTAACTACAATAATAAAATATTAAAAACGCTTGCAACTTTAATTACTGGATTAAATATTTCTTCTTTCTTCTATATATCAAGTCTTGCATTGATTGAGTTTAATTAAAGTAGATTTGGAAATTTACATTGTGACTTATTATGGACTTGTAAAATAAATATTTATTGGAAATTTATAAATTAATAAATTCCGACATATGTCCAATCCCACTCGAATTTTCTAAAACTAAATTCCAAGAATCTTCTACTTTCCAAAATTATATAAATTGTATTTATTTATTTTCAAACTGTTCATAAAGAATTGATTAGATAAAATATATAATAAACTTCCTATTGGGTTCATTTAATTTTTTTTAAAGCCTTTATTTATAATTTACATTAATTAATAATAACTATTTTAAAAGAGAATTTGAGGAGGATTCATCTAATAAATGTCCACTCCTCAAAACATTATAATCATAAAATAGTTTGAGTTAATTTAATCACATGTCTCACCCAAATATTTTTATTTACAATTACAATAGTATCTATGAAACAACATTAAAAGTTGCTAAAGTTTAAACATAACTGATTGAAAGAGCCATTCATTGACAAATAAATAAATAAAATAATTACAATGAAATTTAACTTGTACACTAGTAAATGATTTTTTAACAGATGTTAAAAGGTATAAAGTTTTGTCACAATGGACATAAGATTAATCGACAATTGCATATTATTAAATAACTATTTATTGACATATATTTTTACAGTACTCATGAGATTATATATAAATATGAAAGTTCTATAAATGACTGTAAATTATCAAATAAACACACAAGGCCGTTTAACCCGCAAGTCAAGAGTCATAACAATGCATATGAATATAATCTCTTCCTTATTGATATATACACTGAAGATTATTGGATTAATTAGGAGATACTTGTTAATTCGATCAGCCACTGGGTACGTACCATCATATAATCCTGAAAATTGAATTCAACATATGAGAAGTGGGGGATTAATAATTTTAAACTTTTTGACAAATGGGGAAAAGAAGTGGACAATACATTAAAAGCAAATAAAGCTAGAAATTAAAGCATAATTAAGAAAATGATGAGACGCAATGATTTTGCGGTGGAAAGAAATGGAAATTTCTCAGAATAATTAATTCAATTGAAATAAATGCTTTTGGTTTTATGTTTTCAATAAAAGAACTGCGTGGACTCGGCAATTCATATTTATCAACTGTTAACTAGTACTTCAAAGCCAACTATTTACTTTTCTTGAAAATGTAAATAACATGATTGATTTTAGAATAAAATGACCTGTTATATTTGTTAACAAAATTTAGTAGCAAATAAGCTTTAACGCAAAAGGAAAATAAAACTTGGAAACTAATTTGCAAGTCTTGGTCAAGTTAAATATGAGAATTCAAGTTCAACAATTAATTTAGCATAATTACAACCTTAATTAATTTAAAAAAAGCATTATATATAATATCAAGAATTGCTACTAATTTTGTCGAAATCACTGATGTTCTAATGCAAGACAGCTGTGTGGACCAAACAGTTCAATAATTCTAAGCTTTGTGACAATTAAATGAGAAAAAGAATGTGAATAATAGATTAAAAGTAAAAAATAATATTATATAAATGGAAGATGTGTCAACGAAAAAATAAAACTGTATTAATTTGTATATATTGTATTAATTTATATAATTAGTTTATTATATACTCCCTCTGTTTCCAAATAAATGATGTTTTACCCAATTGCACACTTTTTAATATACTATTCCCATTTGACTCTTTCCTCTGATTTTTCAGGTGGGAAAAAGCTTTGCTTTGATTTTACAGGTGAGAAAAACTTTTGCACTGCCCACACACACACACACACACACATATATATATATATATTCATTTTCTCTCTCCTATTATCACAGACAAGATAAGCAACATTTAATTTGAAAAAAATTACACCCTGAAAATGACATTTAAAAAAAAACAGAGGGAAATATAAAATCCTACTAAAAAACAAATGATTCTAAACATTATGGATAATATGATAATAAAATAGTACTATATTTATGGGTCACCTTAATAATGGGTGCGTTTGGTTTATTATTTTGAATAGGATTTTGAAAATAATTGGGTAGTTGGGTAGGGGAGTATTACGAGGTAAAATTTAAAAATTTATGAAAAAGCCCCTAAGTTTGCTAATTTAATTAAACACCCTAATATATAAAATGACAAAAACACCCCCACCGCGCAGCTGTATGCCCACCACCACCACTCGTCGGAGACGATTACAACACTGCACGGCTGGATCGTGTCGTAACGCGTAGTTATGGCCTTTTCGCTAGATCCATGGTGGAATCTGGCCAAAAGGCCCCGGCCCCGCATCTATGGCTCGCCGTGGCCGTAGATCGACAGAAAGGGCAAAACAATGGCCATCTTTGGCCGTCGTTGATTGCCAGAGTGCGGCTTTTCAGATCATGGTGATCTTTCGCCGCCTGATCTATGCTCGCTGCGATCACTAGTGGCACATGGCCATCTATCCGGGTCATGATGCGATTCTGATTTTCTACCATCCGTGGTGGATTTGGTCAGGAAAAGGCCGATCGAACTTCCGGGTACTTGCTGGCAGGTATACAGTGCATTCTGGCTACCACCGACGGTGGTTGCCGGAATCTGCAAGTTTGGGTCGTGGGGGTGTTTTTGCTAATTTTTAAACTTTTTTTTCAGGGGGTATTTAATGAAGTTAATAACCTTATAGGGTCTAAAAAGTAATTAAAAAAATAGGGTAATATTTTTGGAATAATGTGTCAAACATTATTTGAAGAATTGGATTAGAAATATGGGCATAAATAATAAGCCAAACATGCCCTCAGATTTTCTATTTCTATTTCTATTTATTTTAAATTTTATCCTTATAAATCTTTGAGATTTTGAGAACGGAATAGCCGGCGTCACGATAAGTTTGGATTTTGTTTTTGTAAAACCCCGTTTTTAATTCTAATATATTTATTACATATTCTTTGTGATTTTTACTTTTATGCAAGGGGATCTATTAGTTTTTAAAAATTTTATTGCAAGTAAAAATGAAAGGAATAAGAGCTGTTGGGTTTGCATGTAATGGTTTAAATCTTGATCAAAGGGGTGAAGCATATAATCTATTTAGGGGTGAAAATCAAGTCGAGCCACTCAAACTATACTTGATGTTGGCTTGAACTCGACTCTGCATTAGTCGAGTCAAGTTTGAGTAGTTAATCAAGTAAAACTTGACTCAGTATATTTGCGAGTATTTCCAAACTCGATGGTTAAATTGACAGTTTTTAAAGTAATAGGGGTTATATGTAATTTAAAAGTTATAAAATTTGCAAATGCACCTGTTAGATGAGCTTGAAATCGAGTTCAAACTTGAACCCGATTAAAACTCGACTAAAACCCGAAAAAAGCTCGATTATACGAACTTGAATTCAAACTCGATTTCCAATTTCAAGTACCGAGTTCGAGTTTGAACTTGATTTCTCAGGTTCGATCAGGCTTGAACTCGAACTCGAACTCGGTACCATAGAGATCGAGTTGAGTTCAATTAACCAAATACTCGAATTGATTCGATTTCACCCCTAAATCTATTAGATGTAATCTATTCTTTTGATTTTGCATTTACTAATGAGTTGTCACAAGCATTGTAGAGAAAATATCAAGACATTGTAAATGCTATGGCCCTAATTAACGTCTCCAAAACAACGGTTACAATTGTTAAGAGATGAAGGATGAAAATCATTGTTGAGTAAAATTTATTCATTTTGCCAAAAACATAATATTGCCATTTTGAATATGGATGATATATTTGCAATTCGAAGGCGGCCACGACGAAGAGTTGAGCACATGAAAAATTTGCATCACTATCGAGTTGAATTGTTTTATATAGTGATAGATATGCAACTTCAAGAACTTAACACTCGTTTAACTAAGGTTAGTACTGAGATGCTTCTTTGTATGACATGTTTAGATCCAAGTATTTCATTCTCTGCTTTTGACAAGCATAAATTGATCTGTTTTGCCTAGTTTTATCCAACTGATTTTTCTGCACTTGAGTTGATGGTACTTGAGAACCATATTAGGACTTATGTTATTGACAGACGTCCTTGTGATGAATTTTGCTAAGTTAGAAGGAATTAATGATTTGGCTAAGATTTTAGTTTTGTTTAAAAAAGACATTTTGTATCAGTTGATGTATAAGCTTGTGAAACTTGTATTGGTTTTACTAGCTGCGACTATGATCATTGAAAATGACTTTTTCTACAATGAATCTTGTGAAAAGTTAGTTACGCAATCGAATGGAAAATCAATGGATGAATGATTGCTTAGTCACCTATATTGAGAAAAATGTATTTGATACAGTTGATGATAAGATAATTATCCAATGTTTTCAGAATATGAAAACTCGTTGAGGATAATTGTAGAAAAATTATTTTATTTTTACAAAAATTGTGTTTTTTAAAGATATTTATTTGTATTTTGTAATTTTTTGTTGAAGCTCATCATAATGAAAAAAAGTATGAATATGATTGGTTTTAATTTTTTTGCCCCCATCCGAGTGAAATTCCTGGATCCACCACTGGCTGCATTTGTGATCAAAAAGTAAAATTTAACGTTAAAATTAACTCTATTGTCACCTCTATACAGAAGCAAGCCAATGTAACTTTACCTTATCATTCTCATCTTTCTCCAGTTTAGTGCTTCAGAATGACCACCATCGCTGGCCAAATTATATCATGATCTTTGTCCTCATCCTTTAAACCTTTCCACTTTCCAAACAATTCAGCAACTGGGTAAGGCGAAGTTCATCGTCTATGCAGCTCCTCCTCCAAAAGCTCAGCAAGTTCTCTGGGAAGCTTGGCCCTCCTCGATCCTTTAGTTTTTGCGTGGGTCATCAAAGGCTGCAGGCCGTGGTACCAGTCAATAGCACCTGGACCACGTTGGCATGCAAGACAGTGCCACTGCCTTGCCGGTTCATTTATCTCTTCAACAGTCAAACTATCCAAACTTTCAAAGAATTTGCTGAACCATCTGCTCTTCTTCCGAGTCTCATAACTCTTTTGACTGGTATCTGAATCAAAGTCATCGCTCAAAAGTTCATCATCTGAATCATCTACAGCATCGGAGTTGTCATCAATGTCATTATCATAATTTTCATCAGCATCATCTTCGTAGGCCTCAGAGACACTTTTGTCTTTTTGGCCATCTTCAAAACCTCTTGACGGAGTAGAACCAGCTCTAGATTGCCAGTTGCAACCACGCTCCAGAGGAGGGGTAATCACAGGTTGTGGGGCCATATAATTTTTCTCAGGCATCCTGTTGGTTAGCTGGGCCTTCGCATTACCCAGCTGGGTTGTGTCCTAGATTCAGCAGTTTGTGCCCAGGTTTTCCCAGGATTCCTTCCAGAGCCCCCTATTGTTGCGCATGCCTGATTTTTGAACCATATCTGGACGTCCCCATCCCTTTGTACTAGAATCTTGGGTGGCCCAGGGTTTTGCAGAAGCACTTCCAGCTCTGTTTTTGGACTTCCTTGCATAAACCTCCCACCCACCATCATCTTGGGCTCGATCCCCGCTGATATCAGAGGCTTCAATAACATTTTTTCCCTTAAAGGATGGGTTGCAATTAGCACCAGCCGCAACTGGTACTTCACCGTTTCTTTTAGAACTCATCGCTGTGCACAATTCCGGATCATATTTTAAGATAAGACTCGCGTCAAAAAGTTTAACAAGTAATTTCACAAAACCAATTCATTTTTTATATTTAATTTTACACTTAGTCATGTAAATAGCAACATCAGAAAACCATTTATAGAAACGTTACACAAAGAACATTTAGGCTCTTCACGCAAAACTCAATTGCACTAAGTTAACATAACAATTTCTGAAGGCAAACCTGAGTTATAACTGCACCAAAACTATAAACAAAAATGAAAGACATACGATTTCTTATATTAAAAAAAGCCCCCAAAAAAAAAAAAAAAAAAGGAAAAAAAAGAGCTCCATGATGAAAGTCAAGGTCAAAAGTGGCCCGAAACACAAGTTTTTAAATAATGTAAAAGATAAAAGTGTACAAGAACAAAGAACTCAAACTCACCGTCAGTGTGAAGATTCCGGAAACTGCGACTCAACTTAGGCCACGATCAACGACTAGAACAGGACCGATTAGAAACTCCACCGCGACGAAAAAATGCCGCCAATTTGAGCACTCCCGAGAACTAAGTGAGAGTGCCGCCAACTCAACAGAACAAAGCCGCCAAGAGTCCGACCAAGATTCAGGCGAAAATTCCGTCAAGATGCCGCCGAAAGCGGGGGAAAGTAAAGAGAGTGAGAAGTAAAAGAGAGACTGAGGAGAGTAAAGGAGTTGTGGAATTTTGATGGTATACCTCAAATGCGTGTTGTATATTTATGAGCTAAAACACGGCGCCGTTTGGATAATATCAATAGAGTCCTTCATATGCTACAACTATTTGTGTGGTACAAAAGAATATTAATTTCACAGTTAACCTCACAATTTCTTAAAGTTTAACATTACTAAATACGTACTCCTATAATTTATTATTATCAAGAGAATTTCCAAGGGAAAACTCTAATTTATGATTAACATGTCCTTAAAAACATATTTATTATTACTTTCATTTAAGAGCTTATTGATTGTGTATTAATTCATTGAAAGAGTATGGGTACCAAGGTTGTTGAATAAATAATAAATGTCATTTAATGAATTAGATATAAAATATGTTAACAGAGGATGACAAGACTTTAATCATCTGGATAGATTATCCAAAGGTATTCGAGTCTCACAAAGTATAAGTTGTTCAATGGACCATAGGCTCGAGGATTAGTGTCAGAGACAGAGGATCATTCAAGTTATTTGCTTAGTATTGCAATATAAATATATAATACCTTGACTTACACTTCAACTATGGTCAAGAGTCAAATAGTGAGGCTCAAAACATGTCCCTCTTGATTATCATTCATGAAACCCTACAATCTCATCTGGGTTCCAATTGGGAAATTTGTGAATCATTGGAAAGAGTAAACTTCTTGCTTGGATGTTGAGCTACTTCGATATTTTCGTCATGATTTATGGAAAATGCGGGCCTTTTAGGAGTAGGAATAGCCATTGTTTCAGTCTTGAGCATCGAGAAAACTTCCAACATGGATGGTCTCTCCATTGGATTTTCTTGTACACATAATAGTGCCACTTGCATACATCTCATGATTTTACATGATGAAGAAGAATCGTAGAGCAATGGATCAATAAACTCTGTGCCTATGTCCGCCTTTCCAAAGTTCATATGCCTGAAAACAAAGCTTAAAATTATGTTTTGCTACAAAAAAATGATTGAAAATTTTTCATCACTGACTTACATATTCAAGAAGGTTCAAGTTTTCGTATGCGCCGTAGTAGCATGTATTCCTTTGCCACTTATGATTTGCAAAAGTAGAACTCCGAAGCTATAAAAATCATACTTCATGGAGTAGATCCCTTTTCGTACATATTCAGGAGGAATATGGCCACTGCATAAAAGATATTAATGAGAGTTTGGTTAAGTATTTGACAAAAGAAGCTACCAAATGTGAAGCCATGGATGGAGTTTAATTACTTACTATGTTCCTACAATTTTGCCCGTGTTAGCTTCACACACTTCTTTCGAAAAGTCTAGCCATTCCAAAATCTGATATCTTCGGGTTCATTTCAGCATCTAACAAAATGTTGCTCGATTTCACATCTCGATGAATAATAGTGAAATTCGAGTACCCTTGAAGATGTAAAAGTTCCTTGAGTAACCTTTTCAATGATGTTCACACACTTTGGCCAATCTAACACATCTCGTCTTATCGGGTCTGCAAAATGTCACAGGATTGATCAGAAACTGGTGTAAATAATGACAGGTAAACAAAAGAGAGAATCGAATCAAGTGTATATATATTGCCTACCAAAGAGATACTGATTCAAGCTTTTATTCGGCATGTACTCATATATCAGCATTTTTTCTTCCCTTTCAATGCAATATCCCAAAACTCTAAGTAAATTCACATGCTGAAGTCTTGCGGTAAGTGAAACCTCATTTTCAAACTCCTTGAGTCCTTGAGTAGATGTTTTTGCGAGTCTCTTCACTGCAATTTCCTGATTACTATGTAATTGACCCTGCCACAGTTAATACCAATGCTTAGCACTGGCTGCTGCATATAAGCTCAATATTTTTTCTGCTTCACAGACTCCTTACATTCATCAGAACCTATAATATCACGCATATTTACCTTATATACAGGGCCAAATACCACCCTCACCTAGCTTGTTTGCATTAGAAAAGCTTGTTTGTAGCCTCTTTGATGCTGGCAAAGCTGAAAACTTGCAGATTTGGAGCATTGCTTTCAAGGTTTTGGGGAATAGTTATGCTTCTTCTGCTTCGAAAACGATCCTGGAATGGAAAAGAGGAACAAAAATCAATATGATTATACTTTCATATTATGAAAACTGAAATCTGTTGAATACCTTTTATCTCGATTACTTTTCTTTGAAAGTAACAAATCATGCAGGCTGTTAGGACAAAAACTGAAGCAATTGGAAGCAAAAGTCGTCAGAAGTAATCGCCTCCTATTTTCCTGATTCTCCTTTTCTGCAGAAGCTGTAAATGTAATTCACTAAATCAATTAAAATCTGTCTTCAAAATTCAAGAATTGATATGAACAATCACTCACCTGCCAGAGAAAGTGCCCAATTATCATCATTAGACAGCTGAAATGCATTGTAACCAAGGAGTTTTAATTTGTACAAAAATCTAAAAAACTAAATTTGAAGGATAGGGTTATTATGTTCTCCTAATAGGTGTATGATTCTTCTTTTTCTCTTAATAAAAGTTTATTGTAACGACGAAATCTGTTAAAAAATATATATAATCAAGTAGTATTTCTAAAAAATTTCCACCCTCCCCCAACAACCTCCTCATGGTGCATAAAGTCTTTTTCTCCAGTTAAAAACCAAACAAGTGAATCACTAATAGCTTATAATTTACCTGCAACTTCTGAAAGCACCCAATTATAATCGTAGGGAACTTCCCACACATAGTAACCCCGTAGGCCCTTCTCCTTGGCATAAAAACCTTAGCTTTAACAGCCTCCACATCATCAAAACCAATCCAAGCTGTTCCGATTGTGCAGTAATTCAAAAATAAATTGCATCATATACAACTTGAACACTAGATGCATTTTGCCTTATACGGTCCTTGATACCACTATATCGCATAAACCCATCTGTTGTAATGGCTGGCCCAATTGCTGGTGCACCAATTCCATTATCATCAGGATTCACTAGCGTCCATGCATATCCATAGTAAGGCAAGCTCAAAATCAACTTATTTGCGGACAATCCTCCCTCAATCCAGGTGTTTATACCGTAATCCGCGCTAAGAATACCGGTCGGGTTATACAGAGCCGCATGAGCGCCCGTAAAGTTCGACGTTTGTGGCGTGTAGTATTCAGTACCTTGAACATGAATCCAATCCAAGTATTGTTGCATGGACTGTGTAGGGTAACTTCCAGGACGTATACCCTTCGGTGTATAATCGACCCTTGCGGTCAAGATCTGTGGCTGGCTAGAGTTTCTTGGCTCTGATTCTATAGCCGTTCGCCAATTCTGGAAGAGAGTACCCATGTTAGTCATGTCAGAGCTTGATAATCCAGGAATCCAAGCAAGGTCTAGGCCTCCAAAGCCGTAAAGTCTAGCTATTTTCATCGAGGAATCAATGAAGTATTTTCTGTAAGAAGAATTAGCAACCATTGATGAAAAGTTGGTTGAAAGTGTTTGGCCTCCACCCCCAGTGGATAGAAGAGTAGTGACTGATGGGTTATTTTTTGTTCACTGTTTCCGTGAAGGTGGAGAAACTATTTGTATCCGAAGGTGGAATTGATAGCTCGTAGAAGGTGGAATTCAGATCAGAAAAAGCACAAAGAAGGTGAGTAAAGAGAGCGGAATTGATCATTTGAAGTGGGCTAACCGCTATCTTTATACCAGTAACCGGCTCTAATCCAGGTTTGTGCTGTTGCTTGTTACAATATTATTATTGCTGAAGAGAGCAAAACAAAAAATGGAAGATAACACCTGTAGTATTTTTTGAAGCCATTAAAGCTTTGTAAAGAAAGTATTTCTATGGTTGATATTTATAGTAAAAGAAGTCATTTTCTTTATGTATTTTGAATTCTACATAATTCTGAAGGTCGAATATTGCCAGACACATACGAAAGACTGGCCATCAAGTTCTAGAATTTTGCCGTGCTAAGAAGGTTAAACGATTGTAGAATTCATAGCATCTTGACTACGTCATAAAAGTTTATTAATATAATGAAGTCAGCTGTAATTTTGGAGAATTCACTAGAAAGACTCTTTCCTAGACGTCATGATTTTTGTAAAACAAACACAGCCAGAGCCAACTACTTCTTTGTAATACTCCTTATTTTCTTTGTGGATTTTATTTATGTGAATTTAGGAGGTAATATGTAAGAATTGAAACTTATTGGAGACGTTTTAGTAAGAAATAAGGCCTGGTGGGTTCATTAAATAGTTTTGTAGGAACACTTGTGTGAAATTGGAAGTGTGAAAATCTTTCAACGACATTAATGAAATTGATTAAAGATGAGGGGTCTTATTAATATTGTGTCATGCAAGGGCACATGCATAATTTTCTAGGGGTGAGATCGTGATAAAACAAAACTTTAATTAAAGGATTTTGGGGTGCAAGACGTAAGAATCAAAGACTAAGGGATGCAGATACATGATAATTGGCCATTGCAAGGATGGATTAAAGGTAATTTTTTTTGGAGAATCAGCCCCCGGTTTTGGCACCTTATTTTGCCAATGATGGTTATGAATTTCTATTAAATTGAGATGAGGAGAAGAAGACTGGGGGAGTGGAGAAAGAGATAGCCAAGAGAATGAAAGGAAAAAAAAAAAAGGTGAGAGAGGAGAAGCTTTTTTTTCTCTTTCTCATTTTGCGTTCATTCTCCTGTGTAAATTGAAAGAGAGAAAAACAATTTTAAGTTGAAGTAGAAGAGGGCCGAGAGGTGATTTGTAGGGGAAGAATTTTCAAGGTAAAGTACTAAGGCTCCGTTTGGTTCATTATTGGGTAGTTTTTAGAATAATCTTTTGAAAAAAGTTAAATTGAGCGGGTATTACGATGTAGGATTTGGAAATTAATAAAAATACCCCCTATATTTGTTTATTTACTAAACACCCCTATAATAAAATATTAAAAGTTAACAAAAACACCCCCAACTCACCATTAAATACAGACAGCCGGCCACCACCGCCGAAGGGTGGCCGGAGTTGCCGTATCGGCATATGACCGGCTCGATCTTGCCGGCCAGTTGTGCGCCAATATGCCGGAAAAGGCTGGATTTGCAACTAGATCTAGCCATTGACGGCCAGATCTAGCGCATTTGGTCATCAATGATGGCCAAAGATACGGCCGTTGTTGATGGTCAACCCATCAACGACAGCCATATCTTGGCCGTCGTTGAAGCCAGATCTTTGGCCGTAGATCTGGCCTTTTCCTACACACTACTAGCTAGATTCAGTCCATAGTGCGCCATTACATCAGATTTCGACAGTGGTGGCCAGAATCTGGTAAATTTGGGTTGCTGGGGTGTTTTTGTCAACTTTTTAAAAAAAATTTGGGGGTTGTTTAGTTAAATTAACAAATTTAGGGGGATTAAAGGAAATTGAATAATTTAGAAAACTATTTTAAAAATAGGTGAAACAAACACAAATTTTGTGTTAACTTTTTTGGGAAAACTATAATAGTTTTCCCACTATGTGAACCTAATGGAACCTAAGTGTTAGGCATGCATTTTCAATCCTTCATCGTATTTATTCAATCTTTCATTTCCCTCATTGTTTAGATCCCAATTCTTATTTCAATTTTGAATCAAATAGGTGAAGAAGATAGGAGGACCGAGCACTTAGTTGAAAGCAAAGGAGAAAGTGTGAGTGGAATATATATTAAAATGATTTTCAAACGTATTTCATTCCTTATTTTCCTACATTTGTGCATGTGCATTTCGGTTGCTGGAAAGTTGTATTAATGGTATAATTTTGTATAATGCCCTGCTGGTATATTTATATTAGTTGGCGGTGTGCTTGGCAAATGTTGGGTTGAGTTATTGCCAACTATTGGTTTTTGGTGTGATACTTGTTTATTTTGAATATTTGTCTTGTTGAGATAAATTGAAATGTGTTGGTAGGTTGGTTAGTTTGGATGATTTTGCAGTAGATTGGGGTTTTGAAAATTTGATTTTTTTTATGTTGCTTGTTGCATGTGTATGTATACGGTGTTCATATGGAATTAAAGGTTGTTGAATTTTTCTTTTTGACTAATGAAATGGTTTAATTATGCGCTGGAGTGGAGGTGGAAGTGGAAAAAAAAAAATATTAAGAAGGTGTTAAGATTGGGCAAATGAATTTTCATTAGTGTTTATGTAAATTTTAATCTTTTCTCTGGATTATATGGAAATGCATGCTATGGTTGGTTAATTTGATTGGCTATTGGGCTCTTTTATTTGTTTACAATTAGGAGTATTTTATTTGTTTTGAAACAAATGGTGTAGAATGAATTAGAAGGTTGTGGGTTAATTCTAAAATTGACTTGATTAGAAACATGAATATGGGTGGATACTAAATGAATTTTGAATTTTATATTTGAATGTTCTGCTAAGCTTTGTGATGAGTGGACGGCTGGAAAATTTGGGAAATAATGGGCAAGAGACTGCTGGCCTATATTGTATAGAATGTGAACGTTTACTTTGCCTAAAAGGTTAGAGATTGGCTGGATTTTTTTGGAGGTAATGGGTACGAAATCATGAAGCTGGAGGTTTACTTAAAGTGTATATATATTTTTTTGCTGTATTGTTGGATTGATATTTTTGGAGTCATTAGTGTAGTAATTGCTGCATTTTCATAAACTGCGGACTTGATTAAACGTGATTGTTGAGTGGGAATGAGTGTTGGAAGTTGGTAAAAAGGTAGAATGGATATGAAGTTAATGAGATATTAAATACTATAAATGGTACATTTTATTTTGGAAATTGCAGAAAAAGTGTGGAATAAAAATGTTAGATTTTTTTTTTCTTATGGGCAATAGCAATGTTCTGAAAATTGGACCGGACCGTCTGGTCGGAGTGTTCGACCGACTATCGGTGGCAAATCTGGTCTGATATAGATAAAAAACCGTTATTTTGATTTAAACTAGATTGGACCGTGGTTGGACTATCAGAATAGTGCCGAATCGTGGTCCAATCGCAGCTAAATCCCGCCGGAATCCTTTGGCATTGTTTGACAGAGAAAACATGACCATTAGACGGGACAACATCTCCACGACAAAACCCAGCCATTTTCATTCGCCGTTGTCCAACCTTCGTCACTCACCGTCCACCTAAAGTTTACGCTACTATCGGATTTCTTTTATTGATTCCGACGAGTTACGGCGCCGATGGAACTCCTTAGCACCACCATCAGATGCGCCGGCACTTGTACATCAAAAGCCCCATAATTCCAAATCTCGATTGGCCGTCAATCATTGCTGGCGCCACCATCACCAGTCTCTTCGCGCGACAAGGGTGTTTTGGATAGATTTCAAACCTTAAGAGAGTATTAAATAAGGGGTGTTTTTGATGAATTTCAAACCTTCAGGGACTAAAAATTTTTTATAGAATACGGTCCAACAGTCCGATCCAACCGGTCAAACCGGGAACCGGACCCTTGAACGGGTCATAGTCCAATCGGTTTTCAGAACATTGGGCAGTAGGCTCTTGGCAGTAGGGGGTTCATTGTCATGTTTAGAAGTTTTGGGACCTTAAAATGATAGTAAATATAGGGTGTAAATAGAATTTTACACTTTTGTATTTTGATGTGGTGAGCATTGCATTCATGATTACATGCCTTTTTATTGAAATTTTATATCATATTATACTCTATATATGCATAAGGCATGCATGATGCATATTTGTAATGAAATTGTGGATGCATGATTATTATTATGTTTGACTCCCGGATTGGAAACCATACCCATCCCCTCCAAACATCAGCTAGTATTTGATATTTATCCTCATGAGTGCATTGAGATGGTATGTCCTACCGAATGATTGGGATATCCTACTAGGACAAGACGGACGCTTGATGAGCTCGGGTGGGATTACACCAGGCGGTTATTGGCCGGTGTGGGATTTTGGATGCCCCGAGGGTAGACCGTGGGCGAGATTATATAAGATACCATATCATGATGCCCCGAGGGTAGACTGTGGGTCGAGCATGGTTATCCAGTGATGTTCGTACCATCCCGAGGGTAGATTGCGGGTGGGGTAGTTTCATGTCTGAGTTAGGGACTAGTTCGGATAGTTATGATCCAAGTCCCTAAGTGCTAGTAGGGTGGTGATAATTGATTTATTTTATATGATAGTGGTGTGTGATTTCATGGCAACCGAGAATACTATATGATGTTTGTTGCCTTATCATATAAGTGCATTAGTGTTGTGTGGCATGCAACTGGATTATTCATGCATGTTTTCAAGGTTAAATTTATTTTCGTATAAAATATATTATCCGCTCACTAGGGCTTCCCAGCTCACTGTTTTATGTTTCCTCCCCCAGGATAGTAGATCGGGTTCGTGTGGAGCATACTCTACGCTCTAGGTTGGCCTTAACGCATGATGATCTACATCTTTACAAACTTTAGTGGACTCTGATACTACGTTTCTTTTTGTAACCAGATTTTCAGTTCTCGCTATTAGAATAATTATTTTGTGTATTTTCGCTTTCTAAACGTTAAACATGCAAGTGCACTACTTTTCACTTTTGTCTATAAACAGAATTGTTTTTATGAACTTTTTTTATATATATAGAGTATTCACCTTCCTTTCGGGAGATCCTGAGTCTCCTGGAGTGCCCGGATCCGATAGGGATAAGGATACTCGGGAGGGGGCATGACATTCTTCGAGTCAACTAAGAGTTGGTACTAAATTAATACCTCTTGCCCTCCTCCACACTGCATGAACCTAGGGTTAGTATTGTAATCTCATCATTTAAGTTGAAAACAAATCTTGAATTATAACTTATCATTGAATGCTTAAAATTCTTTTTCTCGAAACTTAAAACATAACTGTAAATACTTATGCTTCTGGGAACAATGTTTCCTATAAGTCATGTTGCAACCATCTATGTCATCACTCAAGAATGCATATGATTATGAAAATAATAAATCTACTAGTCATGCTACAAACATCCAAATGATCATTCAATGAACACTCATGACTCTCAAAACAAAATCTGGTAACTAAATTTATAACTATTGTGATGATATAAAATTGAAAACTGATTTTTCTGAAACTATGCACTGATAACTGATTTTGGAATACTGTAAATTTTATGCTAATAACTGAACTTTAATCTGGATACTGCAACTTTTACTGATACTGAAAACTATAAGCTGATATCTTATTTCGAAACTATGGCTAATACTGAAGGCTCTCTTAATATTCTTAAAACTCATATTGAGACTATCGCTCATAGCAGATGATAAAAATTGAATGTGATTTTGAACATTCTAAAACTGATTCTGATGTTAATAATAGAAAACTATCACCGTAACTAGTACCCTCGGGGAAATCTATCTTACTTGGTGGGCGTCCCCCACGTAGGCAGAGCAAGGGATGTACCTGTCATACCCGGCAAGATCCATCATCGCACGGGCAGAGCCACTGAAACTGTCATACTTGGCGGACCACTCAACGCCTAGGCAGAGCCAATAAAATTTGTCATACGCATGTGTATAGCCAAAATCTGAAACTGTCATACCCGACGGAATCCTGCATCGCTTTGGCAGAGCCAAAAACCTATATCTCTGGAGAACGAGTACTTTGTAGGGTGGTTTGAAAACCACTTTTATTCTTATATATAGTCTAAAATACTTTTCTTCATGAAAAATGCATAGTTTGCTTGAAAAATATGATATTTATGCCCAAGGGGGGATAATATAGATTTATTAACATGCCTCAAAACTGACAAATCAACCCTTTTTCGTTTCTCATTTAGTATATTTATCAAAATCACTAAACTCTCATTTAATCATGCATCTCATGTTAATCTCAAGTAACATATATAAGTCAAGAACATACCACATATGTGCTTATAAATCATGCATATATGACATAATATTCAAAAATCACATCCAGGGGTGAAATTGAAAAAATTTCCAAACATGTTTTAAAACTGACAGTTTAACCCAGATTAGAAAATTACTTTCAACATCACATTACCATAGCATATGTCCGACACTAATCGTAAGATATATACCACATTTCATATAAAAGCAAATCATGCCAAAACGTATGAAAATTCCATGCAAAATGGGGGTAGAATGCAAGTTTTAAGACATACTTTCAAAACTGACAGAATGCACCCCTCCCTTTTTTTTTTTTTTAACCAAAAACCATTTACCAACATCACGACCTCAACCCATATACAATTCAACCAATTCTCTACTCTCAACAGTAAAATTTTATTCATATAGCATGAATACATATAAATTCTATATACCAAACTTCATCAAAACATTTAAAATAAAATCACAAGTTAACATGCAAACATGGATTTAAGCTTTTGGAAGAAGATTTGGTTTAATCCACTCACCAAATCAAGCTATAATTTCAATGGGGAATTCTAGACAAATATGTTAATCTAATAACATTTTTCAAGTCATTTCAGAATCAATAATTATTTAAAACACAATTTTCTTTCAACTCATTTAAATCTGCCAACTTGTTTCCAGAATTGAGGTTACTGACTTGTAAAATTCATAACAATTCATCCCTTAATCTAAACCTCATGAAACTCTCCAAAATTAAACTAGACACATATAGGATTCACCAGAATTTAAAATCACTCAATTTGGATAAGTATAAGTGCATTATTTATTCCAGAATTTCATAGCAGAATTCAAAATTCATAAAAAAAATCCAATACTTCGAATTTTGGGGTGAAATCAATTTTCAAACAATCTCTAATAAGTCTAAAACAAAATACCTGAAATTTAGCTTCATTTGTAGACCCGAAACATATATAAAATTTTCAGAAGTTCAGGTTGTCAGAATTTCACAGCATAACTTTTTATAACCAAAAACATACTTTAATCACTCTTGGTTCTTTAAGATCAACATATATGCTCTACCCATATAAAACTATTGCATTAAATCTCCAATTTCAGTTAACCACAATAGTCAGCCACCATATCCAACATACAATTTCCCATAATTTCTTTTCTATTCACAAACATTATGTATATGCATAAAATGCTCACATGCATGCCAAGTTCAGCATTTCTAATTCTGCCCATTTTATAACCTTTCTCCATCTACTCTTCAAATCAACAACATCCACAACTCATCTCCATGGTACAAACAATATTCCAAATAATCAATTTAAACATAACTTTTAAATGTTTGAAACAATAAACATCAAGTAACATGCAACTTGAAAAATGCAAACTTTAGAAAAGTATTTAATGCATTTTCCACTCACTAAAATTTCCAGATTTCATCAAGACATGGTGCTAGAATCGAAACTGGACAAGCAACACTTCAAAGTCAGCTCAACCAACACATGCAAGGCAGATTTAACAAGATATCACACCAAAATTTGGATCAAACACTATAATAGAAATCAACACTTTACATGCAAACATGAATTGAGTTTTTAAAAGAGTTTTTGGCTGGTCCACTCACTATTCTAATAGCCGAAGCTCCCTGCACTCTCCTACACTCTTCTCTCTCACTCTACCATTTTTCAGCCGCACCCATTCCCCTCTCTCCTCCTTTTTCTTATTTTCTTCTTCTTTCTTTCTATCCTCTCTTCTATCTTTCTCTCTTTCTCCTTTCGTTTTCTCTTCTCTCTCTCTTTTTTCTTTTTCTGCTCTGTTTTTACTTTCTCCCTCAGCTCACGTCTTCTTCTTCTTCTTCCTTTGGGCGAACTGCCCAGTTTTCTTCTTCTTTTAAACAAAACAGTTTTCTAAAATCTGTCCCCCACTTTTCTCTTAATTCCAGTCTAACCCTGCCACATCATCTTCTCCTTGTGAAAACCTCCAGATTTTGTTCCCTTGCTACGTACAAACCCAACAGTTTCCATTTCTTCGTTTTCATCCCCAACCAAACTTTAAAATTTGACAGAAAAGTCCCCCTTATAAACAAAACCAAAGGGAATATATATATATATATACACAATTAGAATGGGGTTTTACAATGTCACTCAATTTTTTTTTTCTTAGATGGCTCTTTGTTGTTGTTTCTTTGTTCTGAGCTAAACATCTCAATGTCTAAAAAAAATAAGCTTAAAGTAAACAATTAAAATGAAAACATCTAACCACCTAATATTGGTCTTGCAAAAGCCTAGATCATCTTGCTACCTCTTCAGAAATTGTTGCATCATCAACCGAAATTAATTCTGAACTTTTAGTCATTTTCTTTTCATCACTTTGTTGTAAGAAAGCAGGCTTCTTGGGGCTGATTACTATATTTGCGGATCCAGTTTTGAGCATTCGAGGAAATTTCTAACATGGATGGTCCAACATTTCGGTTTTCTTGGACATATAGTAAAGCTATTTGCAAGCATCTCATTAATTTACAGGAGGATTGTGTATCATCTAATGATGGATCTATAAACTCCATGCCTTTGTCATCTTTCCACAACTCAAATGCCTGAAATTGTATATGAAAATATGTATATCAAATTAAATATGTCCAATACTAATTAGTAATATTAATGGTCTGTTCTTGGGGAAACTTACATGCTTTAGAAGGCTCAAGTCTTCTGCGGGCATATAAACATGAAACCTTTTTTCCACTTCTGATTTGTAAAAGTAGAACCCCAAAACTATAGACATCAAGTTTAGTTGCATATATCCTCTTTTAACATATTCAGGATGGATATAACCACTGCATTGAATTTTCAGAGATAGTGTGTGTAGATGCAAAAAAATCTACCATCATGAAAATAGGGTCTGATCCCGTGAGGTTGAGGTCACTGACAATCCGTTAGACCTTCACACATGAAAGGGCAAGCGTGAAGCTTTCGGAAAACACCGAGGTGGTGTTTGTCGTAGGCACTCTGACGCTCAAGTCAGCAAGGCTGAAAGAGATTTAATAAGAATTAAGGAGAAGAAGAATTACCAGGAGTCTAGTTGGAGGCTAGGACTACGGCGGAGGCGTCGGGTTCTTGGAAACAAGAACTTAGGAGCAAATAGATGGTTTTGAGTGGTGTAGATTGACTGTGAGAGATTGCCTCCTTAATGAGAGGGCAAGCCTCTGTTTTTATAATGAACCTAAGGGGTTGGAATCCTAGTAGGACATTGAGTCCTCTTTTGGGAGATAATCCCTATCATAAAAGAGATATGATTTCTTAACCTTATCAGATTAAGTTTAATAGTTTAAATAAGAGTTGGAATCTTAGTAGGACACTAAGTCCTATTTGGGGGATAATCCCTATCATGAAAGAGATATGATTTCTTGACCTTATCATATCAAGTTTAATAGTTTGAGTGAGATTTGAAATCTTAGTGGAAGAGGAAATAGAATGAGATTCTGATTTCCTATTTATACTCTGTTGCAGGCTAATGGGCTGAAACCCGCTTTAGCTTAACTTATAGGATAGCCCAACTCATGAGCTGGGTAGGTCGCAAGGTGATTTTAAGCGTGGGCCCAATCGGGATTGGGTTGAGGCCTTAGGGTTAAGTGACATGTTTATTTCGTTATTGGGCCCCGTCAAGCCCAAGACGATTTTTGGCCCTAACAGTGTGTTAAGCTTGTGTCTTAACAAGTGCAAGCTTACAAAGCAATATAGAATAAAAGAAGATTGTTGTGTACTTACTATGTTCCAACAATTCGTTCTGTTTGATGATCATTTTCCACAAAAAATTTGGCTATACCAAAATCTGATATTTTAGGCTTCATATTTTCATCCAATAATATATTCCTAAGTTTTAAGTCTTGATGAATAATAATCAATTTCGAATATTATTGGAGATACAGAAGCCCTTGGATAATCCCTACTATGATTTGAACACGTTTTGTCCAATCCAAAAGAATTCGTTTGCAAGGGTCTGCATTTGTTTATTAATGACAAACTAGTAATATTCTAATCAATGTTTTCAAAGCTGCAAAAATTAAAAAAAAAAAAAAAAGTTAGTTGGAGAGAAATTATTGTAACAAAAATCTGGTAGTCCAAACTTTTGTTCGGCATGTACTCATAGATCAATATGTGTTCTTCTTTATCAATGCAAAAACCCATAACTTTGACAAGATTTACATGTTGGAGCTTTGCAGTAAGCATAACCTCGTTCTTGAATTCCGCAAACCCTCATTCTTGAATTCCTCAAACCCTTGAGTCGAAGTTTTAGATAGTTTTTTCACTGCTATTTCCAGAGCATCTACGAGGATACCCTAGTAAAATACATTCATTGTATTATTTAACTAAATAAGCTAATTTTTTTTGTAACTCTTGAAAAAATGTTTCTTCATTAGCATCACTTTTTTCTTTGTTTTTTTACATAATTATTGTTTCTTTTCTTTAAAAAAAACTAAATTTGAAGGATACTATTCTTATGTTCCCCTAATAGGTGTATGATTTTTTTTCTCTCTTAGTAATATCGCGCCTATTTACCTTATATACAAGGCCAAATCCACCCTCACCTAGGCTTGTTTGCATTAGAAAAGTTGTTTGTAGCCTATTTGATGTTTGCAAAGCTCAAAACTTGCAGATTTGGAGCATTGCTTTCAAGGTTTTGGGGAATAGTTATCCTTCTTCTGCTTCGAAGCATCGATCCTGGAATGGAAAAGAGGAACAAAAATCAATATGATTCTCCTTTCATATTATGAAAATTGAAATCTGTTGAATAACTTTTATCTTGATTACTTTTCTTTGAAAGTAACAAATCATGCAGGCTGTTAGGATAAAAACTGAAGTAATTGGAAGCAAAATCGTCAACAGTAATCGCCTCCTATTTTCCTGATTCTCCTTTTCTGCAGAAGCTGTAAATATAATTCACTAAATCAATTAAAATCTGTCTTCAAAATTCAAGAATTGATATGAAGAATCACTCACCTGCCAGAGAAAGTGCCCAATTATCAGCATTAGACAGTTGAAATGCATTGTAACCAAGGAGTTTCTTCTCCTTGGCATAAGCAATTTTTGCTTGAATTGTTTCAACTCCATCAAAATTGATCCAAGTTGCTCCAATGGTGAATACATTCACTGCATAGGTAGCATTGTATGCGGAAGCAGCTCTGTAACCATAATTCTAAATGAATGCCCTGATTAACTTGTACCTGATGGAACCATCAATGGTGATAGCATGCCCTGAAGCAGGTGTGCCGATAGCTTTGTCATTTGGGTTTGCTAGTGTCCATGCATAGCCATGGTAAGGCACACCCAAACCAGGTTTGTTAGTGGAAATCCTCTGCTTAACCAGTTGTTTATACTGAAATTAGTACTAATATTACTTGCAAGGTTGTACAAAGCAGCATGGGTGGCCGTAACGTTATCCCTGGATGGTAGAAAATAGTCATAGGCAACCACATGTGCCCAGTCCAAGTTCCTTTTCAACGATTCATTCGGATAACTCACAGTTTCATGATTTGGAATGTACTAAACACTTGCTGTCAGTATTAATTCTGGCTCTCTAGAGTCTTTTGCATCAGAAATAATTGCAGCTCTCCACTCATCTAAAAGCCTTCCCATATTATCCAAGTCTGTAGCGTTAGGCCACAGCCAGAACAAATCAATCCCTTGAAATCCATAACGCTTGGTGGTTTTCATTGAAGATTCAATAAAAGACTTCCGATGAGAAGAATTGAACTAGCTAGCATACTTTGGGAAGTATAATATGGAATTACTAAACATGTCATAGAAAAGATATATGTTCATAAGTATAAGATAGTGGGCCCAAAATAATTTTACTTTCATATACAAATTCTCAACATCACGTGAGAAAGTCATATACATAACTCAAAATACATTTGGATAGTAATGCCATTCTCCTCCGCTTCTTGATGTACCCTCCACCCGCAACTCATCTATTACCTGCAAAAATAGTGAAATCACTGGAGTGAGCATTAATTGCTCAGTAAGTAAATCCTCTATGTTACTCTTCTTCCCCCGTTACCTGTTTTTTGAATTTCTTTCCTTACATCAAACTTCTATATTCTTCTTTGTTCTTTCTAAGATTATGGTTTCTCACTTACCGATATGTAAGCACAACTAGGGAAACTAACTCAAGATAGGAGAAATGGCATAATGCATATGCACAAATGCATAGCGGATGCAATTTCTTTTTTCTTTTTTCTGTTTTCTATTTCTTTTCTTTTTTCTTTCTTTTTTTGTTTTTCTTCTTCTGTCTCAATTCTCTCTTTTCTATTTCATTCCTTTCTTTTATGTTTCTCTTCTTTCTTGCTTTTCTACTCTTTCTTTCTTTTCTATTCTATTCTTTCTTTGCCGATTCGGACTTGGTTGAGGCATGGATTCGGAACCCTGGCCATTTGAGTGTATTCTCAAATTCTTTCTTGGAATACAGTCTTCATCCACATGCAGTTCTTATGGACTGTACAAATTCTTCTTTTTTATTCTTAGGCCGCTCACTAAAGGCGGCGTGCATGCAGGGTTATTCTTCTTCTCTATCACTCATGGGCTCCCTATCGCAACAACCTTCTCTTCTCTTATCTTTCTTTTAGAAATTAATATTCAATTTTCTTTTTTTTCTTTCTTTTTGTTCTTCAGTGTTCTTATATGCATGTATGCATATAGATGGGCTTTTTCTTGTTATTCTTTCTAAATTCAAATGTTTAAAGGCAAGAATGCAGTATGGCATGTGAACATGTCATTCTCTATTCTCTCTACCGTCTACAAACTTATATCAAGATAACAAGCTATCATATTCATACACGCCCTTCACTTTGAAATTTCATCAAACAATTCGTATGCACAAACAAAACACTAAGCTGATTACACTTCCATATCAATATCTAACCACCAAAATTTGGAGCAAAGCTTCGTAAATTCAACACCAAACCTGGCCAGGAAATTCACACTCCATAATTCTACTCAGATTCTTTCTCAACTCATCCAAGCTTCCACCAATCACCATATACACAAACACTACCTCTCATGGTTAAATCTTAACCATCATTCAACATCAACTCAATCAATAATTCTCAACATACAACACATACATACATTTAAGAATTTCTCTACACAATTATTGCTCAATTCATAACTAGGGTTGGATTTACTTACCTTGAATTTGAGTAATTCCAACACTATAATCTCTCTTTGGTAGACTTCCTCTTTCTCTTAAACCCTAAGCATGTAAAACTATAAGAATTCAAAAATTTAAAAAATTAATCTCACATCTTGTGTAAGAATCTTACCTTTGGATGCTTAGGATTGAAAATTTATCAAAATCTAGCCAAAATCCTATGAATTTCCTTGGAAATTTAGTGAAGAAATTTGAGAGAATTGAGGTGAAGATGGCATGAGCTAAGGGAGAAAATGTCTAGGGTTTCATTCATTGAACCCTTAATATCACATAATATTATTCATTGGTTCCCATTTTACCCTTGCACTTTCTATGAAATTTCATCTTTGCCCTTTAATCAATTACAATAACATCCTCATGTCCATTGCATTCTCCATGAAATTCTACTACTTTTCAATCCCCACACTTTCAACTAATTTTGGTGGAATGACCATTTTGCCCTTTAAGCAAGTTTTCCAGAATTTTCTCAAAAGTTCCAGCAAATTTCTTTGCCCCGGAATTTTTTTTACTTTGCCTCAGTGAACTTCTTTCCTTGCCGCAGCAAAGCTTGCAATTCTAAGAACTCGAATTGGGCAGTGTGTACATTGCTATGGCAACAAAATTCCTTTGCCGCCGCGAAGTCTGAAAATGCCAATTTTTTAATCTTTGACCTTGGAATAATTAAGACTAAGGGTATTAAAACATAAATAGAGTTACATACCTTGATGTGGGTATTACAAGAATCACTAACCATTGAAGATAAAACTGAATAGTTCACTTTGTTGCCAAATATGGATTGACCTGTTGCATTCTGTTCATTCTAGACTGAGAGAAGAGTTGTAAATGATGGACTTTTGCCTCTAATGGTACCACTAAAGCTTGAGAAGTATTGTTCATTGGCAAATGGGATGGAAAGCTGGTATGTGGAAGAGTCTATGTACATTGGATAAAGCACATATAAGGTGAGTAAACAAGGCATAATTTATTTCTGATATGGGAAATTCACTACCAGCATACCAATAACCAGCTTTGGTCCAACTTTGTGAAATAGAAAACTTCAATCGGCAAGACATAATTAAAAAAAAGAACGAAGATTGACACGACCCATCCTGACCTTCCTCATCCCATAGGATCTGGGCGCTCCCGCAAGACTCGGATGATCGTGATGTGTCGTGTGGGAAAATTGTGAAAATTGAAATCCTGTTTTTCTGAATATACTATGCATAAATAATCCGTATGAAAATGTAATAGAAATACAAGTATGAATAGGTACATAACAATATTTAGGAAGTTTGGAAAACATAAATGCATAATCCATGAAAAAACAAATCTAGAAACAAAATATCAAGTCTTATGTAATTACTGCAAAAACATAAGATTGTTATAGAAAACAGAAGTCCATTTTTGGAATATAAGCCATAATACACACATGAGAAGACGTCGACGCGTGGCACAACCTTGAGTGGTGACTCACTACTTGGCACGATCTCCCTGTAAGCCTAGGGGGGAGGAAAACATTTTTTGAAAAGGGGTGAGCTGAAATACTCAATGAGTGGGGAAAAAAAGGAGTTTGCAAAACATATCTTCAATGATAGTTATGGCATGCAATAGTTCTTATGAAATTTTGAAAACAACATGATTCTATAAACATGTTATGAAAGCAACTAATCATTCATGCATGCATGCGTAACTAGTTTCTAATTGTTCTAAGTACCGTAATCTGATCATTTAAACTGAAAACAATTTCTAAATCCTAGCTTATCACTAAATGCTAAAAACTTTTTTATGGAAAACTTAAAAGTATAGCTATAAATGCATATGCTTTTGAAAACAATGTTTTTCTATAAATCATGCTACAAACATCGAATGTTTCATATAACTAATGCAAATGATCTATAACTATTCTGATACTGAAAACTAAATCTAAATTTGAACATTCTAAAACTGAAAGCTGATGTGATACTATTACTAAAACTATTAACTGATACAGAAAACTGTAGGCTGGTATCTAAAAACTATAAACTGATATCCTGCTCCGAAACAGAAAATAATATTGAAAGGTTCTCACCATGACTAGTACCCTGGGGAAAAATCTCAATACCTAGTGGGCGTCCCACACACAGGCAGAGCTGGGAAAAACATCTCAATACCCGGCAAGATCTATTAATGTGCGGGCATAGCCTACATAAAACCATCTCAATACCTCGCGGACAAACTCAATGCCCAGACAGAGCACTAAATATCTCAATACGCATGTAATCCCAGCCTCCATTTGTTTTAATCGGCCAAAAATGCAGCTAGCAAACATCACAATTGAAAACACAAATAAATCATGAAAAGAAGCCACATGCCGCAAAATAATTTCATGTTCATTTCGCCTACTTCTTTTTATGCATTCAGTCATAGTAAAGCAACCCCATAACCATAAATTTTCACATAAACAACCAAATTTCAAAACATAGCACAATCAGATGAAGAAATATACTCAGCCAAACACCATATAGCAAATTTTAAACTCAAATTCAACATGCAGCAGCATAAAATATTAAAATTTCATGCTTACAAAAATTCCAATAGCCAAACACAACCAACACCTCTTACAAGCTTTTTCACCATCATTTAATTCCATGTGAACAATACATAAATATACATGTAACATGTAGCATGTAATCGCATACTTTAGAACCAAATCTAGTGCAAAATCATCCAACAATTAATTTAGCCGAAACATGCAAAGTGGGATTTAGCAAATATCACAATTAACTAACAATTTTTGCACCAAACATTTTAATAGAAATTCATCACTTGACATACAAATGAAATTGAGTTTTTAAAAACAAGTATTTGGAAATCCACTCATCAAAAATTTTAGCTCAAGCTAAAATGCCCAGCCGCCTCAAGCATCATCCCCCTCTTCTCAATCTAACAACCCAATTTGACAAAATTGAATTAGAATTATACAAATCGAAGAAAATGGTGAGATGACTCACTTTAAAAACTACATGCATGATACAATTTTTGCAAAAATTCATGTGATCTCCCTTCATGTTTACTTGGTTGATACCTTAACCTCACTTTTTCTCCCTCATTTCCTTCCTTCTTTCTCTCTTCTTTTCCTTCTCTTAGCTCTCTTCTTCTTCATTTGTGTGGGCAGCCCAAATTTATATAAAACAATTTTTTTTTTTTTGATTTTCACTATATATATATATATAATTAGAATGGGGTTTGACAACTCCTCCCCTTAATAAAATTTCATCCTCGAGATTTAATATTAGTAATACACGGATATGGGTCCTTTTATAAGTCTCACAACACATTCTCTAGTACACACTCTCCATTAATAATGAGTTTCCTATAGGGTGACAACCATCAATCTACACGCCAAAGGATCTCTAACTCTCTGTGGGCATGCTTAGTAAAAATCTAATGTATAAAATTCGGATTAATAAAATTACGATCCTCACACTCAAAGTTAAAAACATACTAGTGTCCACAATTGGAGTGGCTTGTGCATTTTTTTGTGTCAAGGTGAACACACGGGCCTTAGTTTGGGATCGCCCTAATCCCCTTTGTCGCCCAGCTCACTCTTGTTTGCAATCTTGCCTTGTGCCCTTCTTGAAACCTCGAAACCTCGCTGGCCGGTCTCGAGTGACACTACCACCCTAAGTCAGAATAGGACAATTCCTCTTGATATGGCCACTTTGACCACAATGATAACAACCTAAGAACCTTCCCTGACACTGTCCAGAATGAAATCTCCCACACTTATTGCACTATACTCGTTGATCCCCACTACTACCAAAACTCGGTTGTCTACTATCTTGGAACTTTCTATTCCAATTATCACTACCCATTGATAGCTGACCTTGAACCTGTCTCTGATCTTGTCTGGACTACTTGAAGTCTCGAAAAACTACCCTTTCTTTTCTAATTCCTATACTGGAGTCGTCAACTACCCACTCACGGTCATTACGCTCACGTCTTTGTGTTTCTCTCTTATCAAACTCTCCCAAAGTACTCTCAACTCTCATAGTTGCCTTTGTCAATTTCCCAAACTCTGAGTGGTAGTGTGAGGCCACCACTGTTCTGATGCTACCCCTGAGGCCCTCCTCAAATCTCTAACATTTTTCTCTCTCATCTTCAGCTATAAACGGGGAAAACGGGATAACTCAATAAACTTAATCAAATATTCCTCCACTGACATATTTCCCTACGTTAATCTGATAAACTTACTTTGCTTAGTATCTTGATACACCCTGGGAAAATAATGATCAAAGAACTCCTGACAGAAATTGGCCCAAGTAATTGTTGTTGGATCCCCATATCTAGGTTGCACTGATCTCCACCAATGATGAGCCCTACCTTTTAGTAGAAAGGTAGCAAACCATAGTTTTTGGTTATTGGCGCACTCATCATCCCAAACACTTGCTAAAATTAATCCATCTATGGGATCTCCCAACCCCTTAAAGTCTGTTGCCTCTAACTTTCTCGCTCTCTCTATAGTTTTTCCTTCTCCTTGACGCCCAAGCATTCCATTTTGCACTACTCTAGTCATCAATTGAGTTAGCCTATCCATAGTCTGCTCTATGTTACCCTTATCACCTTGGAGCCCTACATTTTGTTCACCCACTGCTCCTTCCCCAACATTTTGATCATTGGCGTCTTATTCTTCCTGAGGTTCTGATCTGTGGGTACTGAAAGATCAGCATGCATGCATGAAGAGTGGTGGAAATGGAGAAGAAAGTATAAAAAAATTGGATTCAAAAAAACCGGTTTTCAAACAAAGCTTGGAAAAGAGATTATACCTACTCCTTTGCTTTGGATTGATGAAGATCAGCCTCAAAGTAATGAGACCTCCACACTTTAACACCACCTTGAGAGGTTTAGAGAGTGGTCGTGGCTTTTAGAGAGAGTTTTGGTTTTGCTTTGAGTGAACAATGTGTGTTATGAACAAAAATGCAACCTTTTGCATTTATATATACTTTGGCAATTTTGTAATTATTTATTTTTCACTTCCGAGCCCAATAAAATCTTATTTTATAAAGGGACCCCACGAATTTAATATGCTACCCTTTGAATAATCAATATTATTCAAGGGCCCATGTAAACTAAACTAGTTTACATTAACAACCCAAAATTTACGCCTTTTTACCCTTTAACTATTAAAAGGTTATTTTTGTTCATCTCATTAATCTTAACACGTTAAGATATAATAATTAAATATAATTAATTATTTCTTGACCATTTTAACCCTTAAAATGTCACAACTGATTTCTATGTAACTATTACTATAGAAATTCCGTTATTACCCACGGAAGGTGCTAGCCCTCTTCGGATAATCATTTCGCTCTCTCATCCTTCTCTAACTTCCCAAGGCTATTGGTGTGACCATGTAGGTCCACCGTGGATTAACCGTGAGCCTGCTCGGATGAATCCGGAAACTGTCCGAGGCCCAACAACTATGGTAAACATCTAGCAATGTGCCATAGTCCCTAAACCACGATGAAGAAATACTTCATCGAACCCATTTCAGATCATACGTACCATGCAGGTAAAGTCCCTCCATTGAGATATCTTAATCGAGTACGGATTCATGGAACGTCAAAATCCTAAACTCGATCTTCTACCGAATTGTCGATCAATATGTCCAGAACTTGTCATCACAAACTTACTTTTGTATGACTAATAATAGACTCGGCCGAGATTCAGTTTTCGACATTTATCGATGTTCGCCTAGGAACTCGAATCCGGATGGAGTCGGTGGTACTCCCGATCCTATATTTCGAGTCAATGGATCCCCTCTGACCATCGCTCGTTTCCGCATATGAACAACGCATGACCAAATAGGCTTTATTGTACGAAACATGATTAGTCTCGTACTTATACACCGTATGAACCATACGTATCCATATCGGATCCGACCACAATGTCTCAGGTCAAAAGACTACATCGTCACTGATATAACCAAACGATAAATCATTGACTACATGCTTTTCCAAGTGATTTGTCATTATTCGGTCACGTTCGAAAAACAGTTTACCAACCATTAATCCATACCAATGCCCTAGTGACATGACTATAGTCATCATCCATACTTATATCAACTCATGATATCTTTCGGAAGCATCCGGTATGCCTACTGTACAATATAGTCCCCCAAATTTATATTGCTTCCGCAGGGAACCCTTTTCGATAATTCATTTACCTATTAAATGAATCATCTGGACAATTTATATACATACTTTATTTTAAATGCATGACTGAATAAAGGAAGCAATTTACATATATGAATTGAAGAACTCTTTCTTCTATTATTTATGATATATATAGATACAAGACAAAATGCTCTGAAACCGACAACACGAATGGTTTCTAGGGCATACACTAATATACACTAACAAACTCCCACTTGCACTAAAGCCATTCGATGTTGTATCTCATACCCATCTTCTCAAGATGATGGTCCAATTGCTTCATGTCATCGCCTTAGTCGTGGATCAGCTACATTTTCTGCTGAAGGAGTCTTCAGAATCAAAATCTCTCCAGCTCCAACGAATTCTCTCAAAATGTGATACTTACACCGAATGTGTTTGGATTTTTGGTGTGCCCTTGGTTCCTTTGCTGTGCAATAGCTCCGATATTGTCACGTAACATGCTTATCGGGTAAGCCATGTTCGTAACCACACCAAGTTCAATTACGAACTTTCGCATCCAAACGACCTCCTTACTTGCTTCGAAGCTGAAAGAATGTATTCAACTTCGTAGTGGAGTCACCGTGGTTGTTTGTTTGGAACTTTTCCAACTAACAAGACCTCTATTACATATAAAAAATGTACCCCGACATAGACTTTCTATCATCAATATCTGATTGGAAATCGAATCGAGTATCCTTGAATGTTTAACTCGGAACATCCATAACTCGTAACTAGATCCTTAGTTCTTCTCAAGTACTTAAGGATCGATTTTACAACCGACCAATGTTTCTCCCCGGGTTTGACTGACATCTGCGTAACACTTACAAGATAAGCTATATCAGGTCTTGTACATAGCATTGAATACATTAAGCTACCTACGACAGACGCATAAGGCACATTATGCATCCGCTGCCGCTCTTCATCGGTCTTTGGACCCATCTCCTTAGAAAGATGAAGACCATGAGTGAAGGGCAAAAGACCTCTCTTAGAGTTCTCCATGCTAAATCTTTTTAGCATTTTCTCTATGTACAATTTTTGGGATAATCCAATTACCCTTTTCGTTCTATCTTTATAGACACGAATGCCAAGGACATATGTCGCTTCTCCTAAGTCTTTCATCGAGAAGGTTTTGGACAACCAAACCTTAACCTCTGTCATCATGCCTATATCATTTCCCATCAAAATATGTCATCTACATATAATATGAGAAACGTGATGGCATGATCTTTAACCCATTTGTATACACAGGGGCTCATCCGATTCTTGACAAAACCAAACGATTTGATTATGTCGTCAAATCGAATGTTCCACTTCTTGAAGCTTGCTTCAATCCATAAATGGATCGATGCAATTTGCATACCTTATGTCTTTCAAAGAGAGGATACAAAACCTATCGGTTGTTCCATATAGATGTTATTGAGGAAAGCCGTTTTGACATCCATCGCCAAATTTCATAATCATGGTATGTTTGCGATGGCTAGCATTATACGGATGGATTTAATCATAGCTACAGGCGAGAAGGTTTCCTCATAATCCAATCCTTGTTTCTGAGTATAACCTTTCACCACCAGTCGAGCTTTGAAGGTCTCTACCTCCCCATCCTTGCCAACTTTTCTCTTGTAGACCCATTTACAACCTATAGGAACTATTCCCTCAGGTGGATCCACAAGCGACCATACTTGATTGGCATGCATTGATTCTATCTCGAATCCATCGCCTACCATTTTCCCTGAATCTCTATCCAAGATTGCTTCTTCGTAGCTTCTAGGATCATCACCATGATCATCTACTCCCACTAAGTAAGATTCAAAATCTTGCTCATGTAGGAACCCATATCTCTCTGGAGGTTTCGACATTCTAGAAGACTTTATCTGGAACCATAGTATCGATATTGAGGTTCGCCGAGTGGACGTTCCATCTTCAAAGAATCTCGGTTCTTGGCTCTTCGAATTCTTCCTTGAGTTCAATATTTCTTCCAACGCCGCCTTCCTCCAAGAACTCGTTCTCGAGGAAACGCGCATTTCTACTGATCCAAACTCTTTGATCACTTGGGAAGTAAAAGCAATATCCTAAACTATCTTTAGGATATCCAATGAACCGACCCTTCTCGGATTTAACATCCACCTTATCGATTTAACCAATTTAACATAAGTCAAGGGCAGCCCCAAATCTTCATATAATTCAGACTTAGACGTTTTCCATACCATATCTCATACGGTGTTTTTGGACGCTTTTAGACGGGACCCTATTAAGGATGTGCACAAAGCTGTCCGGGAGAGCGTACCCCTCCAGAGACATTGGTAAGTCTGTAAAACTCACCTTCGATCGTACCATATCCAATAAGGTACGATTTCTCCTTCAGACACTCCATTAAGGTCGGGGTGTATAAGGAGGAGTCAATTGTGAGATGATCCCATTTTCTTTTAAGAACTCTTGAAACTTTGTACTCAAGTATTCACCCCCACGATCCGATCGTAGTATTTTAATACTCTTTCCGCTTTGATTTTCTACTTCATTCTTGAATTCTCTGAATTTTTCAAAGGATTCAGATTTGTATTTCATTAAATACAAATACCCATATCGTGACATATCATCGTAAAGGTAATGAAATATTCAAATCCTCCCCTAGCTAAAGTACTAAATGGTCCACACACATCTGTATGTATGAGTTCTAAAAGTTCTTTAGCTCGCTTTCCTTTACTCTTAAAGGGAGACTTGGTCATCTTTCCTTGGAAACATGATTCACAGGTTGGATAGGGTTCGTAACCCAATGAGTTTAGGATCCCACTTTCTCCAAGCGTATTAATCTTCTCTCTCCTATATGACCCAATCTATGATGCCATAGAATTTTAGGATTTGATTCAGATCGAGTTCTTTTATTAGAAATGGTATTGATTGAAGCATAGTCATTCAATTCTAAGACATACAAACCATTTGTATTCACAACTTTACCAACTAAAACATTTCCAAAATGTATTGAACATTCATTTCCATTAAACAGACATAATAACCTCGCCTTACACAAAGTAGAAATAGAAATGATGTTTCTTGTGGCCTTTTCAAAGTACAATATTTTAAACAAATTCAAAACATGTCCTGAAGGTAGTCTTAGTGAGCAAGTCCCCATGGCCTCGACTGCAACTCGTGCCCCATTTGCCATCCTCAAAATGATCTCGCCCTTTGTCACCTTAGAACTATTTTGAAGTACTTGCAAAGACATACAAACATGAGATGTTGCCGCTGAATCTAATATCCAGGAATGACTATCTGAATTAACACTTAATTCATATTCAATCATAAGACATTGGTTCATACCTGTTTTTCCTTTGCCTTTCTTCAGACTGTTCAGGTATTGAGGATAGTTCCTCTTCCAGTGTCCATCTTTTCCACAGTGGAAACATTTTCCTTTTGCATCGGCCTTCTCTGCCTTTGCCGCTGGCTTCTTGAAGCTCTTATTCTTGGGTCCAACTTTTGAACCTCTCTTTGGTAGCACTTTGGGCTTTTTATTGGCCCTGCTAGTGGAGGCGGCAAAGACATCCTCATGTCCCTTCCCTTTCACATTCTGTCTGTGAAATTCTTTAAGCTCATTTAGCGGTTCGAGAGGTTTCTCTCAATCCTATTGAGATTGTAGTTAGTTATAAACGGTTTATAACTTGGAGGAAGGGATTGTAGAATCAAATTCACTTTGAGGCGGTCTGGCATGACCACCCCATATCTATCAAGTCGATCTAATCCATTGATCATTTTAAGAGTATGATCAGTTGGAGGTTCCCCTTCCCTCAACTTCATGCTAAAGAGGGATGCACACAATTCATACTCAACCACTCTTGGATTTTCGCTATACAACTCTTGTAGAGCTATGAGGATATCATAAGCATTTGAAACCTCTTCATGCTTAGTTTGAAGTTCTCTATTCATGGAGGCTAACATGTAATTTTTAGCCCTCCTACTATCCTCTCTCCACTTTTCAAGAGCATCAAGCTCAGCTTGTGGAGCATCCGGTCCAATATCAAGTGGAAGAGGTGCTTCCAGGACATAAGCAATTCTTTCAAAATCTAGAACAATTCCAAGATTTCTTAGCCAATCTTTTAGGTTGGGTCCGGTTAACATGTTATTGTCCATTATCCTTAGGAGAACATTGTTGGCCATTTTTTTAGATTATTTATCACAAAGATGAAACTGCAAAGAAAAGTAATTTTATTAGTGTCTTGTAATCTTTTAAACCTTTTAATGCATAATCAAATTAGCTCCCACTATTTTATTTGAGTCCTATACTCCCTTAAATAGGATCCGAAAATTTTCGTTGGATTAAATTTCTTAGTGGGGAATCAATTTCTTATCAAATTCAATTAACCTCACATAATAAAATTCTTGGTTAATTAAGTCTAATAAGTAGGAAACTCTTTTCCTTTTATATCACTATATAAGGTTTGATTCATATTCCTTGTCCTAGCTTCGGATACCTCACATAATAGAATTCTTGGTACCCTAGGCTAGTTAAATCTGAACCATTGTGCTTTCTTAGGATGGCATTTTCATCATGTCCTCACATAATAGAATTCTTGGTCAAGGTGAAAATATCCATCCAAGAACAAGATCAACTTAATTCTATGATATAAAGATTATATCCCTCACATAATAGAAATCTTGGGATATTAAAATTTATATCAAATAATTTAGTTATCCCACAATGGGAGACTTGGATTTAATAATTTTAAATTGGGGAGATTTAGGTTTAACTTTTAGTTAATTTATTTTAGCATGCCATGTCTAATTAACAATTCATACATATCACATATATGCATAAATTAAAGCATGTGGGTTGATCATGGGGCTTTTCGAAAATACATCCTAAAGGCAAACTATTTACCCTAATACTATATCTTCAATTGGATCGTCATTCGGATGCTCTTCGGTTCCCGTCTAGCCGATTCAATTACAAATTGGATCTTAGGCACGCAGGCCCGATTAAAATAAATAAATAAAATTTAATTATTACAAGCCATTTAATAAAAGAATATTACAAACACTTTTGAATATTTTGAAAACCAAATGGCGCCCATGATCAACCCTCTAATCTAATATTCATTCATCACATAAATAAATATTAAACATTCATACCAAATATAATAAACAATTATTTAAAGGCATGAATATAAACAATTATTTAAAGTATATATAAATATATCTCATATATTAATAGATATTATATATATATGCATGTGGTAATTTAATTATAACTTTGGGCCATGCAACAATTACACATTTCATAGGAATCATTACACAAACACTTTTGTCATATTCCACCCAAAGATATATATTATTTAACTATTATCATCATTTCAATACTTTTCACAAAAGTAATGCATGTCATAGATAAATGGGATATATTACTCCAAGAGTAATCATTCTATGACACAAGTTACTTTTAACTAAAGTAATACTTTTTATGACACATTTATCTTCTCAAAGACAATCATGTCATCTTGCATCATCAATTTTTAAACCATTCAAACAACCAAATTATTACATTTCAAAAATATAATAATTTATGCCATGCAATGATGCAATATAAGATAATTTAATCAAATTAAACCTCCTACATTAAAATTACCACCATCATACATATATAATATCACAATTCATCATATGAATTAATAATCCATAACTTTATGCTAACAACAAATTCCACCACTAAACACTTGCAACATTTGCATACACTTCATGCAAAAATATATCTTTAATCAATCAAATTAAAGATAACACATTTAGCATGTCAAAGCATAAACCATTTAATCAAAGTAATGGAAATGAACATGCATGAACATTTTTCTAAATGAATCATCATGCAACATTTCCTAAAACATCATTCATCAATACATGAATGAAATGACATTTTTATGGCAAAACTAGTCATGGCCGAAAATGACATATATGCATGCATGTAGTTTTCAACACATTTCATGCAATAATCATCATCCAAACATGCTTTAAATCATATTCTAACATACCCAAACATATTAGAGCAAGAAGAAAAACATGTTTTCCAAATATCAAGAGATGGCCGAGACATACACATGCATCAAACATGCTTATTACATCAAACAACTCATCCAATACTGAGGCATGCTCATTATAACCATTATCATCATTCAAACATATAAGAATGAGAAGAAGAATGAACATATACCTCTGATCTATGTATGGCCGAGACATGCATGTAAAGATCTACTATGAAAAAAACATTTTTGAACCATATCACTAACATGCAAACTCAACCAAGTTTGATGAACATATGAACACATGGAAAATGCCATTTTGGCTTATAAATTCGACAGGAAATGAGCTTTTAGCTCTGATACCATTTGAAAGATCAGCATGCATGCATGAAGAGTGGTGGAAATGGAGAAGAAAGCATAAAAAAATTGGATTAAAAAAAACCGGTTTTCAAACAAAGCTTGGAAAAGAGATTATACCTACTCCTTTGCTTTGGATTGATGAAGATCAGCCTCAAAGTAATGAGACCTCCACACTTTAACACCACCTTGAGAGGTTTAGACAGTGGTCGTGGCTTTTAGAGAGAGTTTTGGTTTTGCTTTGAGTGAACAATGTGTGTTATGAACAAAAATGCAACCTTTTGCATTTATATATACTTGGGCAATTTTGCAATTATTTATTTTTCACTTCCAAGCCCAATAAAATCTTATTTTATAAAGGGACCCCACGAATTTAATATGCTACCCTTTGAATAATCAATATTATTCAAGGGCCCATGTAAACTAAACTAGTTTACATTAACAACCCAAAATTTACGCCTTTTTACCCTTTAACTATTAAAGGGTTATTTTTGTTCATCTCATTAAGCTTAACACTTTAAGATATAATAATTAAATATAATTAATTATTGCTTGACCATTTTAACCCTTAAAATGTCACAAATGATTTCTATGTAACTATTACTATAGAAATCCCGTTATTACCCTCAGAAGGTGCTAGCCCTCTTCGGATAATCATTTCACTCTCTCATCCTTCTCTAACTTCCCAAGGCTATTGGTGTGACCATGTAGGTCCACCGTGGATTAGCCGTGAGCCGGTTCTCGGATGAATCGAAACTCGTCCGGAGGCCCAACGACTATGGTAAACATCTAGCAATGTGCCATAGTCCCTAAACCACGATGAAGAAATATTTCATCAAACCCATTTCAGATCATACGTACCATGCAGGTAAAGTCCCTCCATTAAGATATCTTAATCGAGTATGGATTCATGGAACGTCAAAATCCTAAACTCGATCTTCTATCGAATTGTCGATCAATATGTCCGGAACTTGTCATCACAAACTTACTTTTGTATGACTAATAATAGACTCTGGCCAGAGATTCAGTTTTCCGACCTTTATCGATGTTTGTCTAGGAACTCGAATCCGGATGGAGTCAACGGTACTCCCGATCCTATATTTCTGAGTCAATGGATCCCCTCTTGACCATCGTTCGTTTCCGCATATGAACAACGCATGACCAAATAGGCTTTATTGTACGAAACATGATTAGTCTCGTACTTATACACCGTATGAACCATATGCATCCATATCGGATCCGACCACAATGTCTCAGGTCAAAGGACTACATCGTGCACTGATATAACCAAACGATAAATCATTGACTACATGCTTTTCCAAGTGATTTGTCGTTATTCGGTCACGTTCGAAAAATAGTTCACCAACCGTTAATCCATACCAATGCCCTAGTGACATGACTATCATCGTCATCCATACTTATATCAACTTATGATATCTTTCGAAAGCATCCGGTATGCCTACTTTACAATATAGTTGCCCAAATTTATATTGCTTCCGCAGGGAACCCTTTTCGATAATTCATTTACCTATTAAATGAATCATCTGGACAATTCATATACATACTTTATTTTAAATGCATGACTGAATAAAGGAAGTAATTTACATATATGAATTGAAGAACTCTTTCTTCTATTATTTATGATATATATAGATACAAGACAAAATGCTCTGAAACCGACAACACGAATGGTTTCTAGGGCATACACTAATATACACTAACAAGTACCCGACCTTTCTATTTCGTCTTCCTTAGGCTCACTCAACCCCCTAAGCATTCTAGGAACTAAAAATTCCCTCAGGGGTCTCATGCGAGGTTGGCACATCGACTCATGCTGATATCTACAAAATATAACAAATATTTTCTTATTTTAAAACAACAAGACTCATGTATGCAATTAAACTTCTTTCTTAATAAAAACTTGTATGCAAGTATCTAAAAAAAATGCCCTGAAAATCGTAAACAATGTTCTGAAAGCAAGCTGACACAACCCATCTCGACCTTCCTCATCCCATAGGATCTGGGAGCTCCCACAAGACTCGGATGACCAAGATGTGTTGTGTGGGAAAACTGTGAAACCTAAAATCCTTTTTTTTTTTTTTAATATACTATGCATAAATAATCTGTACGAAAATGTAATTAGAAATAAAAGTATAAATAGGTACATAACCATATTTAGGAAGTTTGGAAAAACTAAATGCATAATCCATGAAAAATCTAGAAACAAAATATCAAGTCTTGTGTAATTACGGCAAAAACATAAGACTATTACAGAAACAGAAGTCCATTTTTGGAATATAAGCCATAATACACACATGAGAAGACGTTGACGCGTGGCACAACCTTGAGTGGTGACTCACTGCTCGGCATGATCTCCCTGTAAACTTGGAGGGGGGGAAGGGGGAGGAGATGATTGGTGGGATGGGATGGGATGATGTTAGGGTAAGGAAAACATTTTTATGAAAACTTAAAAGGATAGCTGTAAATGCTTGTTCTTATGAAAACAATGTTTTTCCATAAATCATGCTACAAACATCAAATGTTTCATACAACTAATGCAAATTATCCATAACTGTTATGATGCTGAAAATTGAATATGATTTTGAACATTCTAAAACTAAAATCTGATTCTGATATTGTTAATAAAACTATTAATTGATACAAAAAATTGTAGGCCTGTATCTGAAGACTATAAACTGACATCCTGCTCTAAAACAATAAACTAATACTAAAGGTTCTCACCACAACTAGTACCCTAGGAAAAATCTCGATACCTGGTGGATGTCCCACACATAAGCAGAGCTAGGAAAAAACATTTCAATACCCGACAAGATCTATCATCGCACAGGCAGAGCTTGAAGAAAACCATCTCAATACCTCGCGGACAAACTCAACACCCAGGCAAAGCACTAAATATCTTAATACGCATGTAATCCCAGCCTCCATTTGCTTTAATCGGCCAAAAATGCAGCCAGCAAACATCACAATTGAAAACCCAAATAAATCATGAGTAGAAGGCACATGCAGCAAAATAAACCACCTCCATTTCATGCTCACTTTGCCTACTTCTTTTTATGCATTTGGTCATAGTAAAGCAACCCCATAACCATACATTTTCACATAAACAACCAAATTTCAAAACATAGCACAATCAGACAAAGAAATATACCCAGCCAAACACCATATAGCAAATTTTAAACAATGTTTTAAAATCTAGCCCACCCGACCGGTTCAACCGGGACCCGTAAGCTCCAACGAGCCGGGTTTATATTTTTCCTATTCACCCAAAATCTTAGGATTTGGGAGCATGGTCGGCGAAAAATTGATGGCCGGAATGTTGGGGCTTTTGAAGAGAAAATACCGGTGAATGTAGTGGTGGTGACGGCGTTGATTTCTAGTGAGTAAATCGACTGAAAATTGAACAAAAGCGGCAGCGACGACAATGAGATTTTCCCGGCGATTGGTGAGGCTAACGGGGGTGAGATGAGGTGGGTTTTGGTCGAGAGGAAGAGGGGAGTAATTACTAGGTGATGGGGAGGGTTGTCGACTCCGATGTCGATAAGATTTGGCCTGGAATGCCGACTCTAACGTCGGTGAGATCTCGCCAAAATCGATTTCGGCCAGATTTTGGGTATATTTTAACGGAAATGGGCTTAAGGGACGATTGGGGTTGCATCTGGGGTGTTTTCGCCACTAATCAGTCACCAGTCGATTTGCATTAGGGTGTGTTTGATAAATTTCAAACCTATAGGGACTTATTGAATTTTTAAGGGTGTATTTGCTGAATTTTAAAAGTTTTTATTAAGTGGTTTGACCAGTCGGGACTCAGAAATTTCGCCAGGTTTCACCCCAGGTTGGGTTTTAAAACATTGATTTTAAACTCAAATTCAACATGCAGCAGCATAAACTAGTAAAATTTCATGCTTACAAAAGATTCCAATAGCCAAACACAACCAACATCTCTTACAAGCATTTTCACCATCATTTAATTCCATGTGAACAATACATAAATATACATGTAACATGTAATCACATACTTTAGAACCAAATCTAGTGCAAAATCATCCAACAATTAATTTAGCCGAAACATGCAAAGTGGGATTTAGCAAATATCATAATTAACTAACAAGTTTTGCACCAAACATTTTAATGGAAATTCATCACTTGACATGCAAATGAAATTGAGTTTTTAAAAACAAGTATTTGGAAATCCACTCACAAAAATTTCAGCTCAACCCAAAATTTTGACAAAATTATAATTAGAATTACACAAATCGAATAAAATGATCAGATGACTCACTCTAAAAGCTACATACATGATACAATTTCTGCAAAAATTCATGTGATCTCCCTTCATGTTTACTTGGTCGATACTTACCTCACTTTCTCTCCCTCATTTCCTTGCTTCTGTGTCTCTTCTTTTCCTTCTCTCAACTTTCTTCTTCATTTGGGCGGGCAGCCCAAATTTATATAAAACAATTTTTTTTTTTTTAATTTTCACAACAGTCGAAATTCTCTTGATTCTAGTATAACCCTGCCACATCATCTTTTCCTTGTAAAACCTCCAGATTTTGTGCCCTTGCCACATGCAAACCCAATAGTTTCCATTTCTTCGTTTTCATCTCCAACCAAACTTTAAAATTTGACAGAAAAGTCCCTACTTGTAAACAAAACCAAAGAGAATATATATATATAGAATGGGGTTTTACAAAGATGATCATATTTTTTGTTGCCGCCATAAATAAAGCTGCTTGATACTTCCCTAGGACTAGAATTTTTTAGCCATGTATAAAACAATTAGAAAATATTATGAGACAGGTTCAAGTCATTTGGCTTCTGTTGCTTGTCAAGACATGCTAACTTGTTAAATTTTTCATGAATTATTGAGAAAGAGAGTAAAAGGAGAAATTTTCCCGTGAGATCATTTAATATTAAATTCATCTGAAAATGTTAAAAACCCCATTAAAAATATAAAAGTTTCATTAAGATAAGCTACGTACATGCAAAAAAGAAACTCATCAATGCACTGACATGAGCATAATTTCCAATGCAACAACTGATAATTCAACAAGAAAGCGTAACATGAGTCTGCAACTGCAAGAGCTCTTATTCTTAGTTATTGCCTATCTGTTTTCATAGCACGAATCAGTTATGTGGATAAGGAGATGGGGGCTTGTAAGTTGGTGGCTTCTCAACAGGGGGCTTGTAGACTGGCGGCTTCTCAACGGGGGGCTTGTAAGTTGGTGGCTTCTAAACGGGGGACTTGTAGACCGGCGGCTTCTCCACGGGGGGCTTGTGGACCGGTGGCTTCTCCACGGGGGGCTTGTGGACCGGTGGCTTCTCCACGGGGGGCTTGTGGACTGGTGGCTTCTCCACGGGGGCTTGTGGACTGGTGGCTTCTCAACGGGGGGCTTGTGGACTGGTGGCTTCTCTATGGGGGGCTTGTAAACGGGTGGCTTATAGCCATAGTTAGCGAGAGATGGAGAGGGGAAGAAGCACAGCTCCAAGGAGCAGTACTAGCAAATAGGTGAGAGACATTTTGATTGTTTTGGTTTTGACGGTAAAAATAGGAGCAGAAGAGCTGCTTATATAGAGGTCTCGGTCACCGGTGCTCTACTTGCCATGCACGGCGTCAAAGTCTTGTCGGTTTCGTTAAGCTTAGGTATTGTGAACATAAGTCGAAGTAGGTTTGGAATTATTGGACGACGAATTAATATGGTGGGGACTGGGGATGATTTTGGTTCTACGCAGTCGGAAAGGTGGAAATTTGGGGATACTTCTAATTAATTTGGATAGTACTATAAAGTTAGAATTGGAAAAGCCTGTGTTCCATCCACGTCTTTTTCTTTTACTTATCTTCTTACAATCTTTCATATTTTAATAGAAATTAATTTCTGAGGTAAAAAGATATTAGTTTAATTTTAGTTATATTCATGAAAATGCAATTATTTTTTCAGGTGTGATTACATCAAAGAGAAGTCCACATTTTCTCAAGAAAGGAGAATTAGTCCGCGGCCATGGCACATAATTAAGGCATGAAAATGAAAGCACCAGTAATATAGATGACGACGACGATGAAAGTGAAATCGTAAATCGAGAGAAAAATGAAAAGAAATGAAAGCTTCAATTTATGTATTTGATTGAATGAATGATTACACAATTAGGGATTGCTACTTAAACGAAAACGGTAGCAAAACAGAGAGTAAAGAGAAGAACTGATAAAGAGAAGAGGGAAAATGCTACACGACGATCGATGTATGCGATTTTAGATCGAATGACGCAGGTAAAATCACCGCTTGATTAATATTAATCCGATAATAAATAAACGGTCGGATTGTGACACGTCATTCGGTACACAAAATCGGTACACACCGGTCGGTAACTGTAGCATTACTCCAGAGAAGAGATTCATTCCACCACTTTAAGAGAGATACAAAACGACAGTGTTTTAGTTTTACTTAGCCGAATATCAACTAAGTCCTTGTCTTCTGAATTCTGACACTTTAATCCACAATGAATTGGGTCAAGGGTAAAATAACGACCTATCCTCTTCACTGTATGTTTCCCCGAAAGGGATTTTCTTTCTTTAAATAAAATAATAAATTGAAAGAAGGCTATGCTTTCATGGGCCAAACTTTATAGAGCCTTCACAAAGGGCTGATGAATAGAATTGGCTTCTTAGCTTGTGGCACTACAGAAAATTGACAGTGTTGTATAGATCATTTGGGTTGTGTAGATCGGCGGATGCAGATTCCGACGACACCGCCAGTGTTGCCAGACTTGCCACCTAGGCGATTGCCGGTGGTGCTTTGTTGGTGCTGAAAATGACAGCCAGGCAAATCTTTTTTTAAATTTATTTCTCAAAATTGAATAGACATCAACAAGAAGGAAGCAACCTTATGTCTTTATGCTTTTCCGATTGGGTAAGTTCAAGTACAGAAATCACACACTTAATTTATTCCATAGAAGGCAAAGCTAGCCAGAAGTTCCCATGCAATTCTTCATCACAATCCATACTGGGATTAACAGCAGCAAATTCAAGCAATTCCTTCTCAAGTTCAAATAAGGTCATCTCTTCTTTTTTCAGTGTCACAAATACTTCTACTCCTTCACCATCTTTTGTATCCATTAGCACAACCAAATTTAGAACCATCCAATTTGGCACAGTGGCCCATGCTGGTTTTCCCCACCCAAAATCAGCTTCATAAAACCCAAATCTACACAAACTCGAGCACATATAATGGTCTATATCATCTCTTACTCCGAAGTTTTCTATCCCACACATGCGCAACCATGCTTTTTATTTTTCATTTATAGTTTCCATGGCATTTTTATGAAATTCTTTTAATCCCTTGCTCAGTTTAGTAACGAAATCTTGTAAGTCTATCTCCTTCTCCGTTGAATGTGAAGGAAAGAACACCCCCACCGTGTTCCCGATAGCGTTTCCTGGGAGAGAAGGCACAGTCCTTTTACGTAAATTGATATAGATGCTCATCACAGATAGCCTTGGAAACCCGTTGATTGATCTTGAAACATTGTCAAGACATTTCCAGATTAGCGAGGAAACGGCTTCAAACCGAGTCGGTTGCAGCACCATTGGACTGGCAGCTTTTGGCTTGAGTTGAGCAATCTTTGATAATTCAATCACATACCTCTTTGTAATTACTGACTCGTCTCGAGTCACCTTCATAATTGGAGGAATGTCTGAATCTAATGGATGGAAAATTGATGATGCCACATTGAACTCAAGAAATTTCACTGAATCTTTAGACCCTGAAGGAGCTATAGAAGACCAGCTCTTTACAACTGTGCTTAGCGTGGTTCCGTCTGTAATTTTATGCGAAAAGCACAATCCAAGAACCATTCCACCGAATTCGAAAAAGCTAGCTTGAACAAACACTATACGCCCGGTTTCAGAATCCGTGGATTCCACCTCAACAGGAAGGAAACTTCTTAAAATCGAGCAATCAGGTCGTTTAAGAATGTCCGCCAAAGTCCCATCGACTCGAGCTTGGATATATTCAGCTCTATTATCATTGCATTCAATGGTTGTTCGGTCTTTGATTATACCTGCAAGAGGGTAGAGCTCAGCCAGCAATTTTGATAAAGATGTTTTCGGATGTTGAGATCTTTCGGCAGCCTCCACCACATGGGAATCACTATCATTTTTTGGAAGGTAGAAAAGCAGCAATGGCACATAGACTGCTGGAGCAGTCTGGTCTATAAAGGAAAGCTTGAAATTTCTGAGGTGTTGAGGAGTTGGAGAAGATGGTTTGATGATTTCTCTTGAAACAATCTCAATCTTCATAGCCATCTTGCTCTTATTAATTACTTGTATTTCTCTGTCTCATGCACCTTAACTATTAATAGAGCTTGAAGAGACTTAATTGTGCACTAATTTTAATTAATTCCAATCTCCATGTAATGTAATTTACATGCATTATTCGGAAAAAATATGAAAACTTGTTAGCCTTGATCTTTAACATAAGGTACTGATTTACCATCTAAATAATTTTTTATAGTCTTGATGCAAGTGTATGTCAACTGTTAACTAACAACAAGGTTGAGGGTTATATAAACTAATTTTTTATGTTCTTCGTGTAAGTGTTTGTCAACTGTCAACTAACAAATGGGGTCATATAGGATTAGTGAGATTATGTTATTTTATATTAATTTTTTATCATGTTTAGTTGTCAAGTAATATAAGATTCTGGTAATCTTTTAATACTAATGGTAGTTATTATTAGTAATACTACCATTAGTATTATTAGAGGTAATCTGATTACCTTTATTTTCTTAGGTATTGTAAGATTACGTTATTATCTTATTTTTGTTATAATTCTATCATTTATTAATGAATGTTTTGGACAATATTGAGCAGAGAATGAGCAAAGAATTAGCTAAAAGCATTAACTTGTGTCTGTTCTCATGTTTGTAATACACAGTGTTTTAGACGAAGTCTTAAAACACTGCATTTTGTTTTACTTTGTTTTACAATGCTTCTATAAAAGTAGAGTTCTACAGCTTATTTTGTTTTTAATGAATAGAAACAGAACAAAATGCAGTTACTCAGCCACGTATTCTTTCTTCTTTCTTCTTGATTCTTAATTTTTTCTTCAAATACACAAATCCTTTCATGGTATCAGAGCCCTAGACACGCGTCTATGGTGAATCCAAACTCTAATTTAGCTAATTCATCCTCAGTTTTAGGAACAATGGACTCCATTTTTACGAGTTGTGCAACTACGGTTGCTACTCCTACTTTATCTTCAATCTCACTCAAGCTGTTGGAGAAGAATTATACATTCTGGAGATTGCAAATTCTACAAGCTTTAACATCTCATGGATTGGATGGTTTTGTTACAGGAGAGAAAGCTTGTCTTTCAATGTTTTTGATATAGGAATCAGATGAATCAGGGGAGACGGTAAAGAAATCAAACCCTAACTATTTTACTTGGAAGAAATTTGATCAATTTCTTGTTGGTTGGTTATTTTCCACTATTTCTGAATCAATGTTTAGACACGTAGCTAAATGCAATACTGCTTGTGAAATCTAGAACATTTTGGAATTGCACTTTCAATCAGTTTCTAAAGCTAGCACGCTACATTTAAGAAACTTACTACAAACCACTAAGAAAGATTCATGTAGTATTAGTGAATATGTACTGAAGATGAAAGAATTGGGGGATGAATTGGTTGCAAGTGGAGTGACTATGAATGATGAAGAGTTTTTGTTGTACATTCTTGACGGGTTAGGACCAGAATATGATGTCGTGGTTGCTAACCTTACTTCCAATAGTAGTAGCACTACATTACAAGAGGCTCAGTTTCTACTTCATAAGCATGAGATGAGACTTGAGAGACAACATAATACCTACAATTGTATTCATGATCAGCTTAGTTCAACCTTTGTAGCTTCTAAACAAGGATTTAGTCAAGGAAGCAATGATGTGTCTTTGGTATCTCAGAACAAAAATATACAACCTGTATCAAATATGAATGGAGGTGTGAATTTGTCAAATCAGACCTTCATACCGTCTAATAAACCGTTGTCTTCTAACATGTCGATGCACTCCTTTGCACCAATGGTTTCTAATATGTCTAATATGCCTCATCTTGTTGGAAATCCCATGCGTCAAGGAAGTCCCAAACCTGAATTTTCTTTACCTTACCAATCTCAGTTTATACCAGCAAATAACTCATTCAGTAACTTTGACTCTAGCATGTTTCAGTATAATCCATCTATGATGAGAAATAGAGGTCAAGGCAGAGGCTATTTTAGGCCTAACTAATTTGCCAAGACTGTGGTAAATGAGGACATTCTGTGGTATATTGCAATCACAGGTTCAATCAAGGATTTCAAAGGTTTTCTTGTACCTGTTACTAGTCCCTTAATGCCATCTCATAATAGTCAAAATCCTGAACAACCAAGTGAATCAGCTCAAGCCATGTTTGCGACAAAGAATCTGCCTAGACAGACAATGCAACAATTACCTTCCACTTACTCAAATCCTTCAGGTTTTCAAGAGAGTTCTCCATACTGTCAAGGTTCTCAAAGCCTTCAAGGCTCTAGCTCAAGAAACTTTCAGAATGGTTATTCAAGTCTTACAGGATCCAATCATAACTATGCAAAGAATGTTCTTTCAGGTGTTTCAGGACAGCTTAATCAATTGTCCATAGCTACTCCACAAACTGTTAATGACCAAACCTGGTATGTGGATTCGGGAGCCACAAATCATATGACTACCGATGCCACTAATTTGCTTCTTAAAAACAATTATCAAGGTGGCTCTATAGTCCAAGTTAGGAATGGCCAATTTGTCCTTGTTACATACACAGGTGAGTCTTTTTTACTTTCTCAATCATCTTCAAGGTTATTGCATCTTAGAAACATGTTATGTGTTTCACATGTGGCCAAGAATTTGCTGAGTATATCTCAAATAACCAAAGATAATGGTGTAATTGTTGAGTTTTATTCTGATCAATGTCTTATTAAGGACAAACTCTCCAAAGAAGTACTACTCCAAGGCTCCCTGAAGAATGGTTTATATCAGCTTCAACTCTCACTTCCCAGTATGGCTTCCCTTTCACCTAGTGCTAGCACTAAAGCATGTGATACACACTACAATGTTGCTGTTTCGGCCAACTCTGATATCCCCTCTAGTAATAATAGTAGTCTACATGTTGAGAATCACAATAGTGACCATAACTGTATGAATAAAGATTATTTGGATGTTGTTGTTAGTCTTCCAGCTCTGTGGCATGCTCGGTTAGGGCACCCACAAGAGAAAACTTTAAAGTTGATACTGAATAAAGTTCCTATATGTGATTTTGATAAGAATAAAAGCTTGAATTTTTGTGAAGCTTGCCAATTTGGCAAAATGCATCAGATTTATTTTCCTGCCTGTAACCTTCAAGCCAATGGTCCACTTGAATTGGTGTATTCTGACTTATGGGGACCTACACTAGTTTATTCTTCAGAGGGGTTTCGATACTATATGTTGTTTGTAGATGATTATAGTAGGTACATGTGGATTTATCCATTGAAATTAAAATCTGAATCTTTCAAAGTCTTTACTTAGTCTCATTGCTTTGCTAAAAATCAGTTGAATGCTAAAATAAAGTGTTTACAAACGGACTAGGGAGGTGAGTTTAAACCTTTTGCTAATTATCTTCAACAACATGGTATCCATTTCAGGCATCTTTGTCCATACTTACAACAGCAGAATGGAAGAATAGAGAGGAGACGTAGGATTATCACTGAATTTGGGTTGATTTTATTAGCACATGCTGGCATGCCTCTTTGTCTCTAGTGGCAGGCCTTTAACACAGCAGCCTATCTTGTCAATAGGCTGCCTTCAACTCCAATTGTGAATCTGTCTCCTTTTCAGAAGTTGTTCAAGCAAGAACCAATTTATACTGATCTTAAGGTCTTTGGATGCTATTGTTATCCTTTTATCAGACCATACCAGCGACATAAGCTATCTTATCACACTGAAAGATGTGTGTTTATAGGTTACAACAGTGCCCATAAAGGATATAAGTGTTTTTCAGCTTCAGGGAAGGTTTATATTGTTCGACAGTGCAAATTTAATGAAACAACATTTCTTTTTAAAGATGGATTTAACTGTTTTCTTTTCAAAGATTCTGATATTGCAGGCTCAAGTTCAAGTTTAGAGTCTAATGTAATCGGAGATGTTTCATCATAGACCCTTAATCACTGCATCAGCCCAAGCTCTAGTCCAGATTCTTCTCCTAATGATTCAGCAAAAATATGTAGAGAAACCATTAATATCTTTACTAACACCATGCCTTTTTCATCAGCATCCCACCTCACTTCTCATGACATTCCCACTGGAAGCAAACCTGTAGAAACAACAACTACTGATATGGCAAATTCCACTTACTAAAGTGTGCCTCCTGACTTCTGTTCACTTGGAATACAATTGGAAGTGGTGTTGCCTTTTACAAAAGAAAACGTGCCTGCTGCTAGCTAATCACACTATCAGTTCATCTTCATTGCCTCATTCTACTTTTGATGCAGTTCCAACAACTGCTATGATGTCTACAACTATCTCAAATGGTTCTCCAGATCCTTGTTCTCCTGGATTACAACTTGAAGTGATGCTCCTCTTTCCAAAGTAAACCACAACTGCTAATCATTACCCTATGCTGACTAGGTCAAAAACTTCACAAGCTTCAACAAGCCACACTGTAGGTCAGGCTTATTTAACCACTCAAACTATTCTTTTTGAACCAAAAACAGCTACTGAAGCTCTCACAATTCCAGAATGGAAAACAAAAATGGAAGAAGAATTTCATGCTCTTCTTTGTAATAACACTTGGGAGCTAGTTCCTTCTACTTTAGGAATGAATTCAGTAGGTTGCAAATGGGTCTTTAAAACCAAGTTAAAACCTGATGGCTCACTTCAAAAGTACAAGGCCCGATTGGTAGCCAAGGGGTTTCAACAAACCCCAAGCCTTGACTACTTCGATACATTTTCTCTAGTAGTTAAACTAGCCACAATCAGGATCATTCTATCACTAGCTATCCACAATCAATGGGAAATTCAACAGCTAGAAATTAACAATGCTTTCTTGAATGGTGAACTAATAGAATCTGTTTTCATGATACAACCTGAAGGCTTTGCTGATTTCTAATTCCTCATCATGTTTGCAAGCTCAACAAAGCTTTGTATGGACTCAAGCAAGTCCATAGAGCATGGTTTGACAAGCTGAAGAATTCTCTAATTGATTGGGGTTTAATTAACTCTATTTCAGATACAAGTCTGTTTTACTTCAAACAAGGCAACCAAATTATCTACTTGCTTGTATACGTAGATGATATACTTATCACAGGTACTGATCCCTCCTTGATTGCTCAGATTATGGAAGATCTCAATAAGAGGTTTGCTTTGAAGGCTTTAGGTGCATTGAATTATTTCCTTGGGTTTGAGGTTGACAGAAATAGTTCAGGACTACTACTCACTCAGCCTAAGTATGCTCAATATCTACTTCTAAAGGCTGGAATGGCAGATTGCAAATCTTGCAATACTCCCATGGCTACAGGGACTAAATTAGGCAAAAAAGATAGTGATCCTTTTGATCAACCATCAGTTTATAGAAGCATTATAGGGGGCTTACAATACTTAACTCTTTCACACGGCCTAACTTAAGTATTGTACACTGTCTCATGTTCAGAATTTTCAAAGTCTTGGAACCAACTCCTATTTGGGCTCGTATGGAAAGTACAGCTTGAATCTAGCACCCATTTCGTCGTAGTGTCAAATATTGACATTGTTAGGACTTCTAGTTCATCAGTTTGGTTACTAGTGATGGCCAAGTTGTTCTGTGTATTTCCTAGTTTATGTTTGTTCTTCTAGTCAAATTAGTTTTTCTTTAGATGACTTGTTTTGCTATAGTAGAAACACTTCCTAGTGTTGGTCTTGGCCTTACTATTCCTTTTCCATCTTTTCTTATTCTTACCCCCTAGACTAGGCTGGTTTTCTTTGCTAAATTGACCAGTTTCTAATCTGCCCTTCACAAACAGAGTATTGTTGTTTCTCTTAAGGGTTTTAAGCTCTAACTCCCTAGCCTTAAGTACGGCAACAATCAAATCTACACTGGGTATAGTACCTGAGTACTATAAAGCATTCTTGGCTACTTGGTAGTCATTCGTTAAAGAGTTTAGCAGTATCATGGTAAGACTTGTTTCTCCTAATTCTTGGTATGTGCCTTTCAATATCAAATTCATCTTAAGGAACTCATCTAAATTCTCCTCAATAGACTTTGAATTATCCATTTTATATGAGAATAAGGCTCCCTTTAAGAAAGCCAGATTTGGTGCAGACTGCAAAACATATAAAGACTCTAACTTACCCCATAAACCAAGAGTAGTTTTGAATCCATCTACCTTTCGAAGCACACTGTCTGAGAGATTCATCACGATCAGGTTGTAGGCCTCTTCGTCAATCTGTTCCTTCTTCTTCAGTCTGTCATTTGACCATTTCTTGGGTCCTTTTCCAGTGCGATTGCAACCTTGTTGTATAAAATGAGGGCTTTCATCTTCTTCTTCTAGCTTCTGAAGTCAATCTTGCCATCGTATTGATTTATTTCTAATCATGTAGTGGTGTTTGTGGTAATTTTTTGGGTTAATTTTAGAAAGCCCGAAATTGAAAACCCTAGATCCTATTGCCTTGATCTTTGTGCGATTTCTGGAATCCTAGACTATACCCAAGATTAACAAATATCACTCAAATCCTGACTCCTTAGATCTATTTGGAGACTCAACGAAGCCAATTTTTAGGAAAGCCCCCAAATTTCCCGAAACCCTAATTTCATGAAACTTCTTCTATTGGGACTATGATTCTTTAATCACCAGATCTAGACTCCAAGAAATAGCTTTGATATCACTGTTATGCAATGAAGCAACTTCACACAGATTCAATCTCACGCATGTAACCCACACAAGAACACAAAGAACACAGAGTTTACCGTGGTTCACTTATCCTTTTAGGATAAGCTACATCCACGTTCAGCTCAGGAAAGGTATGAGCTCACTGCATTTACTATTACCTCAAGAATCACAGTTACAACATATCAAATCAATTAACACATAAACCCTCCCTGGATACAAATATCCCGTAATTAGCCCTAAGAGAAACCCACTAGGAATCCCTCACTCGAAAGAATAACACTCTCACCAGAATGATTAAAACCCCTAATCACTCTAATCTAACCTATTATACAAAGCAACAGTGAGAAACTTCTCAAACCCTAACTCCTCAATTGCACAAAGAAACCCAATAGTGATTTTCTCTGTTAACCCAAAAAAATTGAGTTTATATATGGTTGACTTGGTGACTGGATTCTGGCCATTGGATCTGAAGTGTATCCTACAGTCAAGATTCATCTGGTAGCCTGTCTAAAACGACGTCGTCCTTCTTTACTCAAACGACATTGTTTCAGGCTTTCACTTCAGCAGTTTTTAATCAAGTTCTTTTAAAAATAATTTATGACCGGAATTGAACTGTGGTGTTGGCTTCTTGTTTTGCCTCTATGTGCTTTCTTTTGGCTGTTGTGGAGTTATTAGAGAGAGATCAAAAGAGATATATTTAGAAGACCAGACACAAAAGGTGATTGAGACTGCAAGGGCTCCATAAGCTGATTTCTCTTTGGAAATTAGTGTTATGTGCAACTTCCACAATACACAGCAAATCAAGAGGAATAATGTTTAGGGTAACTTGACCGCTGATTTAAGGAACACTTTCCTAGCTATTTCCATACTGAAAAGTAATGACAAACTCGTAATATCATGTAAACGTTCTTCACCTGAAACACGGCTTGCCATTAGAGGATAGCCGGTTGAAAGGGTTGAAGTTTCACCCCCAATGGATAGAAGTGTAGTGACTGATGGGTTTTTTCGTTTCACTGTTTCTGTGAAGGTGGAGAATTTATTTTCATTGGAAGGTGGAATAGAGAGCTCGTAGGAGGTGGAATTCAGATCGGCGAAAGCGCAAAGAAGGTGAGTAAACAGAGCAGAATTAATCTCCGAAGCGGCAAAACTGGTACCTTTATACCAGTATCCGACTTTTACCCAAACTTGTGATTTTGCTGGTTGATTTATTGCTAAAGAGAGGAAAATATGAAAGGCAATACTAGTAATACTTTTGCTCGCCATCGAAGAAAGCTCATGGCAAGTATGGCTATGGTGAATTTATGGTGAAGACGGAAGATAGCTCACCGTTAATGCTCTTGATCAATTTTCACGGCTAGAAAAATTTATGTTGGGGTCTGATAGGTGGGAGAACCCCTAAGCATGAGTACCACACTAGATAATGTGAGATTCTAACATTTACATATACAAATTAACTTTTTAGGACAAAGAAATTAGTAAAATCCAGAAAATTAAAGGTCAGAAAAATGGAAATCTAATTTATGCCAAACTTTGAACATTTACATAATTGTAGCCAGGAAGAGAACAAAAACTCGTATTCATTGGTAAGTCTTATCATACATTTCCTATTATTTTCTTGGAAGACAAAAAATAAGCTTAAAGTAAACCAACAAAATGAAAGCATCAAGTCAAAGTCATCGTATTGGCCTTTTCTTTGAATTATCCATAAAATACAAGGAGAAACTACAACCAATTAATCGCTTTGATAGTTGGCATCCATGTTTATTGGCAATAGGTTCAATAATACTGCAGAAAATTATAATGGTCAAATTAAGCAGCTTCCTACCCGATCTCCAAGGACCACCAAATATTGGTCTTGCAAAAGCCTAGAGTCATCTTGCTACCACTTCAGAAATTGTTGCATCATCAACCGAAATTAATTCTGAACTTTTAGTCATTTTCTTTACATAACTTTGTTCGAGAAAGCAGCTTCTTGGGACTGACATCGTATTTGTGGATCCAGCCTTCCCGAGCATCGAGGAAATTTCTAACATGGACGGTCTATCATTTTGGTTTTCTTGAACACATAGTAGAGCTATTTGCAAGCATCTCATTAATTTACAGGAGGATTGTGTATCATCTAATGATGGATCCACAAACTCCATGCCTTTGTCATCTTTCCATGACTCATATGCCTGAAATTTTATATGAAAATATATATATCAAATTAAATATTTCCAATACTAATTAGTAATATTAATGGCCTGTTCTTGGGGAAACTGACATGTTTTAGAAGGCTCAAGTCTTCATGTGGGCCATATAAAGATGAAACCTCTTTTCCACTTATGATTTGTAGAAGTAGAACCCCAAAACTATAGACTTCAATTTTAGTTGAATATATGCCTCTTTTGACATATTCAGGAGGGATATAACCACTACATTGAATTATTAGAGATAGTGTGCTAAGCATGTGTCTTAACAAGTGCAAGCTTACAAAGCAATACAGGAGAAAAGAAGATTGATGTGTACTTACTATGTTCCAATGATTCGTTTTGTTTGATGATCATTCTCCATAAAAATTTTGGCTATACCAAAATCTGATATTTTAGGCTTCATATTTTCATCCAATATTATATTACTAAGTTTCAGGTCTTAGTGAATAATAGTCAATCTCGAATATTCTTGGAGATACACTAGCCCTTGGATAATCCCCTCTATGATTTGAACACATTTTGTCCAAGCCAAAAGAATTCGTCTACAAGGGTCTGCATTTATTTATTAAACACAAATTAGTAATACTCGAATCAATGTTTTCGAAGCTGTGAAAATTGCAAAAATAAGTTAGTTGGAGAGAAATTATTGTACCAAAAAGGTGGTAGTCCAAGCTTCTATTCGGCATGTACTTATAGATCAATATGTGGGAGCGGGAAGGAGTCCTTGGGGCAGGCTTTGTTTAAGTCCGTGAAGTCGATGCAGAGTCTCCACTTTCCGTTCTTTTTCTTTATGACCACGACATTCGCCAGCCATTCGGGATATTGGACCTCTCTGATCATACCATTGCTCAGAAGCTTTTCAATCTCTTCATTGACGATCTGGTTACGCTCTGGTGTGAATTTCTTTCTCCTCTACTTCACTAGTGGGTGATCCAGATCTGCCTTGAGTTGGTGGACCATTACCTCTAGATTGATTCCTGTCATGTAAGCGTGGGAACGGGCAAACAGTCTTGGTTCTGTCTGAGGAATTCTATCAACTTCTCTCTTGTCTCGAGCATGAGGCGGGAACCTATGTGTGTCTTTCTCTTGGGGTCGTCCAGATGTATTTGTACTTCATCCAACTCTTCCATAGATGGTTGATCTAGCTCGGTCGGAGGGGTTAGATGGGATTGTGATTACTATGAAGTGTTCCCCTTGCCTTTGAAGGCATTCTTGTAGCAATCTCTGGAAGCTTCAAGGTCGCCCTTGATCTCTCGTACTCCCCATTTGGTAGGAAACCTTATCGTCTGATGGAAAGTGGATGTGACCGCTCGCATGTCATGGATCCAGGGTTTGCCTAAGATGACGTTGTATGGTGAAGGGTAATCGATCACCAAAAAGACAGTCTGTTTGTTTACTCTGCTAATGTAACGCCCCGCTTGAGGTACGCTGTTATTGTTTCCTCTTTCGCTCTTATTTGAGTTGGTTTTTGGTAATATTGTTTGGTTGAGTGTTGTGTTGAATATTTGCCCTGAAATTGGTTGAAAATAGAAGAAGTTTAGTGTACCAAGCTTCGCCGGGGCGAAGATGTGTTGAAACCACGAGAAACTCTTCCGACGCCACGCGATTAAAAGTTTCTTCGCCGCAGCGACAGGCCGAATAAAATATTAGTTAAGTTTTAGATATTTTCTTCCCTAAGGGCAATTTGACCATTCTACCCCTAATTAGCAGGAAAAGTGGGGAGTTAATTGTAAGGATTTTTCATGGAGAATATGTTGATATGGGGGTGAGTTTGTAATGAATCAAAGGATATAGATGGAATTCCCAAAGAAGAGTAAGGGCAAAATGGGAATGCTTTGGTATAAATTTCATTAAAAGGAATTAGAATTAGCAAACCCCTCATTCTTCATCTCCAAAAACGCAACTCTCTATCTTTGCTCCTCTCAACTTCTCTTTTCTTTTGATGAAGGAATTTCAAGGGGTTTTTGAAGTGATTTGGGGTAGAAAAGCAACCTAAGGCTTCCTAAGGTAAGGATTTCTACTTAAGTTGTGTGATTTGTGAGTTGTAGGTTATATTGAAGTTTGAGAGTTTTTATTCTTTTGGTTAAGAGTAGAGAAAAAGGTCAAGCAAACCAAGTGAAAGGAAGAGTTGGTGAAGTCTCTCCATAACAAGGTAAGTAAAACCCAACCGAAGTTGAGATTTATAAATTTTCTTGATTAGGGTTTTGATAGAAATGACGTATGTATGTGATGTACATGTAATATGCCATGTATGGAGGTTTAAATAGAGATTTCTATGCTTTGTGAATGTTTACATCTTGCAAATATGAGAAATGATTTGTTGGGTTGGAAAGGTAGTTTGAGATGAAATTGAAGGGGTGTCATGGATCCCTTTTTAGAAGTGTTTTGTTTGACAGGTTTTATGGCTTTGTGAAGGGGTTTTTCCCCATTTTGGATGGTTAGAAAAAGTGTTAGAATCATTGCCATAATAGAGTTTTATAGTGCACATGAGTTGTTTGATGAAATGCCTAATAGAGGTTTGAGTGTGAGTAGTGAACCTTAATTCTTTGAACCTTAATTCTTGCAACATTGCATGTTGGCATTTCACAAGTGCATTAGTAGAGATGAACCATCCATATGCATTGTTATATGCATTGAAAAGTGACCTAAGAAAGAGTAGGAAACTTTGTGTATACAAATACTCTATGAGTAGAGAGCTTGGTGAATACAACTACTCTAAGGGTAGAGAGAATAAAAACGTTAGAATAGAGTGGATTAGAAGAGTAGAAGTGATGGGTTGATGCTTTGTGATCATCACCCGTCCGTTATGGGAACCGGGTTGATGTTTTGTGATCACCACCCGAATAGCCCTTAGAGATGGGTTGATGCTTTGTGATCGTCACCCGATAAATAGTAGAAACGGGTGGATGCTTTGTGATCCCCACCCGGTTAGTAATAGATAAGTAGGTTGATGCTTTGTGATCATCATCCGACATTTAGTAGAAATGGGTTGATGCTTTGTGACCATCACCCGATAGTGACTAGAGACGGGTTAATGCTTGGTGATCGTTACCCAAAATTCATGAAGAACGGGTAGGTGCTAGGTGATCTCCACCCGATAGTTAAGAGAAACCGAGTTGGTGCTTTGTGATCCTCACTCGGTAGTCACTAAGAACGAGTTGGTACTGTGTGAATTCCACCCGATAGCCATGGAGAGTGAGATGGTGCTGTGTGAACGCCATCCGGCCGTACCTCCGGTAAGATGAGGGCATGATGTTTAGTAGAAACAGAGATAGAATCAGAAATAGTATAAGGAAAGAATTAAGAGTTATACATACGGGGATAAACAGATAGAAGGTTTTACTTACTGAGCATTATTTTGTGCTCACCCCGTTATTTTCCTTTGTGGATGCAGGATCTAGGTGATGATGCAGTCGGAGGGGCGTCGACAAGCGAAGAGGAATAGCTACATTGTTTCCCCTGTTTTATCTTTTAAAACAAATTTTTGTAAACAATACTATTTATGTATAAAAGACATATGAGTTTGTAATGAAAAGAAAACTTTGGGCCCAATTTTATATTGTTATTACGCATGCATTGTACTAGTTTTCAGTAGATGTTACAGCTAAAGTAAATAGGAATGATGATTTCTCCGATGGTGTACTTCTGCTCAGAACTAAAACCAACCAGTTGTGTTGGCTGCCTATTGATGTTTGCTTCTTCCAGACCCATAGCCTTCACCGCTTCAAGAAATAGGATATTTGCTAGGGAACCTCCATCTATGAATACCCTCTTCACTAGGATGTTGGTGATCTGCAGGGAGACGACTAGAGCATCGTGATGAGAAACGGCCAAGGTGACCGGCTCATCATCTTCAAATTGAATTACCTGATGGGTGTGTGACCGTGAAACTGGATGGATGGACTAGACTTCAGGGTGGCGGTTGGCTTTGGCGTATCGTTTGGCTGATGAATAACTGCCCCGCTGATCTTTGATCCCCTGGAGTGAGAGAACAGAATCCTTTCGGTGTGGGTTCCTGCAGAGGTGGTGATGTTTCCTTAGTGCTTCTCTGGCTAATGGTATTCTTCCCTTTATCCGTTAGCAGGTCTCGGAGATGTCCCCTCTTCAGAAGTGCAGTGATCTCCAACTGCAATGCTATGTAGTCAGGAGTGCTATGCCCATAGTCGCGGTGAAACTCGCACCACTTGATTATGTCTCTCCTTGCTTCGAGATTGAGCTTGCTTGGCCACTTAACGGTGGATCTCATTCCTTTCATTATTGCAACTACCTAGGTTGGTTCGACGTTGAGGTTGTACTCTGGTATTTTGTATCGGCTCGATCTGACCAATATGTTATCAGGTCTCATTGGCTGGCAATCATACGGCTTCTTGACTCTGCTCATGTTACGCACTCGGGGTTGGTAGCGATGTTCTATTGATCTGTGCTCTGGCTTCTTGTCATTCCACCTTGGGTCGTATCTAGCGTGAGTTGCTCGGTTTATCTCATCTTCCTCCCACCTTATCTGGATCACTACTCAAGCCAGAGGGTCCTCCATCGTGGTTCAACCCAACTTCGTCACTTCTTTGTATAGTTCTCCATTGGGAGGAGACCCTTCCTAAAGGCGTCTACGATTGTCTCGAGGTTACAAGAAGGGATGAAAATCTTCTCTTTGTTGAATCTGCTGACATACTCTCACAATGGCTCTCCTCTCCTTCGGTACACTCTGTATAGATTGGCCGACAGCTTCTCGAGTTTCTTTCTACTCGCGAACTGCCCCACAAAGGTGTTGGTAAGCTGAGCAAATGAGTCGATGGAACCGTTCAAGAGATTTGTGTACCATTGGAGTGCTGGACCGGATAAGCTTGAACCAAAACTCTTGCACATGCAAGTTTCCCTCAACGCTCAAGGTATTGAGACGGTGAACATCCGTTGCTTGTACGAGGCTATGTGATCATCCAGGTTAGTTGTGCTGTTGTAGGTTTCATGCTGGGGATAGTAAACTTCTGGGGCATGTCGGCTAAGGCGATTGTATCCATAAAGGGCGAATCCGCGTAGCAGTGAGGCTTGCTCTTCTTGTTCAGGACCGGCATTCGTGGGATGCGCCTCATTACCGCCTCTACATCAGCCAGCCTCTTGACCAGTATATGTTCCATAGGAGAGGGGGATACCACTAAGTCATCCCGTTTGACTGGGTCGGCTATTGCATTTGTCCTCGACATATTCTGTTGGGTCATTCTGTGCAGCGTAGTTTGGTGGATCATTCCTTTGTGTACACCTTGGTAGCCTGGGTCACTGTTCATTCCTTCCGGTTAGGTGACTCCCATGGTAACTGATCAAGTATTTCGCCCTACATGAATGGCCAGGGGGATTGTTTGGGACTCGCTCGGTCTGTTAGGATGGGTAGGCTCAAGTGTTATAGTTTGGTCGAGTTGGCCGTTCAACCGTGAGGGTAAGTCGAGCCGAATGGTGTTTATGTAGGGATGGTTGATTGGGGGTGAGGTGTGATGGTAAGGATGGGCTGGTCTTGTGGATGCGGGCTTTCTGTCACTTGGGCATCTTGATCTCGAGACTGGGGTGGATCGGCTGAATAGAGTTCTGTTGGCAGATCATTTTCTCCATGAGTCAAGGCCGAATCGTTGACCACCGATGAACTTAATGGACGTGGCCTTTTACTGGAGGCCGCGATTCTGTGCTTTGGGGTTTGGAGAGGTTGCATAGATGGAACCAGGGCGCAGAATCGATTGGGAGGTATCTGGCAAGGCAGAAGCTCCAAATCATAAAACTGACTCACCTTCTCTTTTAGAGACTAGTTTTTGATCCTGATGGAGGCATTTTTGGTCTGAATTACATTGTTCTCAGCTTTCAGTATGGCTACCTTGTCTGAATTTTGTTGCATGAAGGCGGTTAGAGCCTCCAATTTGGCCTCGAGGTCGGGTTTAGCGTTGTCCAAATGGTCAGCCATGGAAAATTCCTCTACATTGTCGAGCCGAATGATTATTGGAGGCCCCACTGTTAGAGTAGATGACCTAGAGCCAATCAATTATTGTAGAATTGACTCTTTGTAATAATGTTCATTAATCAATAAGACATTTTATTCTATATTGCATAAATCATTATTATTGCAATATGTATTGATATATGTCCTTAGAATGGTAGAACCATGACGAGGGTATCGCTTGTTTCAAATCTTGATAGTGAGAACCCTATGAGCACATATGGTTGCCATTCTAGAAACGTCCATAGCCCTAGTATTATTCTAAAGTAAGGGCACATATAATACGATAAGGCTATCATAGTGTTGAACGACCCTTTCGAAAGGCAATGACTGATCTCACTTATCAAGGTTGTTTGGTGGCAACCTAGTATAACACATGGGTGCCTATTGTAGGCAAATACACCACAGCAAGTTCACTGGACTGACCCACCAGAGGATTCCATATGGATGATAACCCTAGTGTCTATGGAACAAATTCTCTAACGAATGGTGGTGCATGTGATCCTTAGACTTGAGATCACCAAAGCGTCTTGTGCACCGATTGGTGCAGTTTGACACTAGTCTAATGCAATTCTATTCAGAGCTGTCAATACTGTAGTGATTGGCAGCATCAAGGAGTGTATCAAGACTATGGTGGATTGACAGAGGATTCTTCACTCCCGGGTACGGGAGAAGTTATCTCACGGCGCAATTTAGTATATGGCAATGACACTAAAACTGTGGCCACAGTGGGATTGAGTTGTTGTTTTATCCAATTTATAATACAGGTCATTGGTCTAGAAACTGAATACATATTATCGAGAGTGACCAAAGGTTGACACTATTTCTATGCCTTCGTCTCGTCGAGATAACGGATGATGAAATGATCGAATTGTACGGTAACAATATCGTTGACAGGTAGCCACTTTGCTGAATCCGAATCTATCGAGTGGCCATGATGCCTTGCTAGGGACCAATCTTGGTCTGTGTATTAGTGAGAAAATTAATTGGTGTTAATCGCAATACTATACACTATCAGTATGATGAGGAGCATATGGGTCACACACATAGAAGATAATTTAAGACTCAGGTAGTAAGAAGGGCATTTTCGTCTTTTTATGCGAAAGGTATTTTAGTAATTTCACAGTGTGATTAAATTTGTTGAGGTCATAGCCTTTTTATTTAATTTGTTAGAAAAATTAAATAAGTGAAATTACATTTAAATATTTGTTAGCATATATTTAAATAAATTATCATTGTTGTTAAATGTTAATATATATATTAATTGATTTTAATTGAAGATACTGATGAATTAAAATAATATCTAATTGGGACTGTTTGGTAACATGCGGTGTTTGGGTTGGAGCCCAAGCCCATTCCATATGGGAATAGGGCAACTGAAAGATTACTATGAAAGAAAAACTTTAGTTGAAAAAAGGTTAAGTTTTTCATTCATCACTGTTTCATTGAAAAGAAGAAAAACACAACCCCCAAAATCTCTCTCCCACGCCAGTTTTGGTTTTGGCTAAAATCAAATACATTTCATTTTTCTTCTTGTTTCTTAAGGGCAAGGAGGATCTAGTAAATCCCTCCTCAGCTTTTTGCGATTGTCTTCATGTGGACTACGTCGGTTCGATCATACACTTGGGTCGGTAGCAAAATACGTTCAGAGACAACTTGGAGCCTCCAAACGTGGGTATGGTTTCTAAATTTCAAATTGATTTTTCTACAGATTCTTATAATGTATAAACTGTGATTTTTGTACCCTGATCTTGGTTCTAAGGAACGATCCATGTAATTTATGTTTTTTTTGTTTTTCGCTGCGTAACTGGGTCATTCACTAACAAAGTGGTATCAGAGTCTCGGGTATCGAATTTCTATAGTTTATTGTATGATTTATAACATGTATTTGGTTGATAACATGTTATTTTTGAAAAATCTGCAAAATCTGCTTATGGATGAATGATTCAAATGATAAATTGGTTTAATAACGTATTGATAAATGTTATATTGGTTGGTTGATATCCTGGTCGAATGTTTATGCGTTCGATTTGATTTGGATTCGTTTCATTACACAAAAACTACAAAAAACACGAACTATGCAATTTGGGGATTTCCATGTTTAAAACTTCGCCGCGGCAAAGTACATTCTGGAAATAGTCGCTGCAGCGAAGTCTATAGCTTTCCCAATTCTGTATTTTTCGCAAAGGGACCAATCTACAGTTTTTAATAACCTATAAAGCCAATAATCATTCTACACATGTAAGAGGGTAATTAATTAATAAACCCACCCAATTCAAAATTGATTATTTTTTAAATGTATGCTATATACTTGTTTGTATATTACATGGTGCCCGATACATGAGCCTTAGACCTATGGTGAATGTTTTAAATTTTTTGGATATATATGGTTGTAAATTTATTAAATAGAGCCTGCGTGTCCTGCCTTTCTCCTCTTCTCAATGTACATTTTCTTCTCATCTCATTCCCCTCGAATGTAAATCAAGATTTCTAAATTTATTGATGTAAAGAATTTGTATAATTATTTTTATTGTAAATTTAGAATGATGTTTTTGTAATGTACTTAAAGACGGAGCAAAGGACGAGGCAACCATACTTGAAGACTCAAGATATTTATTACAGGACCTCTAGGTGACCCACCGATTCCTCTAAGCTCGAGGAAATCAGTTTTAGTTGGGTAATGTACCGGCACGTTTTAATATTGTGTTTAGAATGCATGCTAAATTTGAATGTTGAATAACATGCCAAACAATGTCATTCTAACAAAGATAATAATCTGGTGAGATATTAAATAACAAACCCTCAATTAAAGTATATTAAGTCATGTAAGCCTTCCATCATCATGGTTTTAATCAAAACACTGTTTGTCGAAACCTTGTTCTCCAAAGCGAAGGGTACACTTCTACCAATGGGAGGTTAAAATGCATTGGAGTTTTCCTTAATGGTGATGGGTCGACTTAGAATGATGGTTTTGCTTGTTCGCCAAAGCGAAGGTTGATAAACGCATCATAGGCATAGTAGAGCAGTACACATATTGTGTGTACGTGGTGACATGTAGTGTCCACTCTACTGATAATGAGAATCACACTTGAGGACAATGGTTGGAGCCATTGGATTGTGTGATTGGCTTGTTGGCTTTTTCACATTTGAGGTTGATAGTAGAAGCTATCAAATAGTGTGGATTAAGTTTGTTGGCCTACCTAATCAACTCATTTTGGCTTGTTCACCAAAGCAAAGGTTTGAAATGGGCCAAATGGGATCTCACTCCACTAGGAAAGTGAACGGGCTTTCCCGAGTTAATAGTGAGGGCTATTGACTTGAGTAAAATAGTGGGAGCATCGTTTAATAAAAGACCATATTAAATAATTATGAACTTTATAATGACTTTATTTTTCTATAATTGTAGATTCACCAAAATGAGCATTATGAACCTATGATCGATAATCGAGAAAGAAAACAGGTTGGATAGATCCAATTTCTCAGACTGGTATCGTAATCTTCGGATTATACTCAAGTCAGAAAAGAAATTGTATATCCTTGAAAAGCCATACATGGTCGAGCCCGATCCTCCCGATGCCACCAGAAGTTAAGGATATTTATCAAAAATTCTTTGATGATGCTGATAGCGTTCAATGCTTGATGTTAGCATCGATGACACCTATGCTGCAAAAGCAGCATGAGAATATAGATGCTTCTTCCATTATTCTACACCTCAAGGAGCTTTTCGAAACAAATGCTCGACATGAGAGGTACAAGGTGTCGAAAATACTATTTGGAAGTCATTTGACTAAGGGTGCCCAAGTTGGTCCTTATGTGCTCAAGATGATCAAGCACATAGAGAGGCTTGAGACTTTGGGATGTGGCTTGGATGTAGAATTACAAATAGATTTAATTCTGCAATCCTTGCCTGACTCTTATGCTCCGTTCATAATGAATTTCACTATGAACACGATGGAGAAAACCCTGTCAGAACTTTTGAACATGCTGACGACTGCAGAGCAGGACTTGAAAAAGTCAAACCCTGTTTTACTGGTTGCTACCAGTAAAGCAAAGGGTAAGGCCAAGGCCAAACCCAAGCCCAAGCCCAAAGGATAGGTTGCTTTTGGTCTTAAGAGTGGCATAGGGAAGGGCAAGGTAGTCTGCTTCTTTTATGGCAAGCCTGGCCATTGGAGGAAACACTACAAGGCTTCCCTCGCAAGCAAGAAGAAGTCAGAGGCTACAACTTCAGGTATTTTTATGATTGAGATTAACTTCTCTCCCTCAACATCTTAGGTCATTGACACAGGATGTGGTACTCACATTTGTACTAATTTGCAGGGACTAAGGCAGAGTAGAGTGCTTGCTAAAGGAGAGGTGGACCAACGAGTTGGAAATGGAGCACATGTGGCTGCATTGGTTGTAGGGACCTATTGTTTATCTTTGCCTACAGGCTTGTTGTTAGAACTACATAACTGTTATCACGTACTTCTTTCTAGAAATATTATTTTAGTATCCGCTTTGGATAATATAGGGTATCATTTTGAGATATCTAATGGATTGTTGTCCTTTAGTTTGAATGGTATTCTATTTGGAATTGCAAGGTTATATAATGGATTATATATTCTTGATTTAAACAATAAAGATATTCTCAATATTGAAACCAAGAAAGCTAAACATAGCGATCAAAACCGCATATCTCTCGCATCGTAGATTGTGTCATGTTAATAAGACTCACATTGCAAAACTTCAAAGGGATGGAGTTTTGGCCCCTTTTGACTTCCAGTCATTTGAGGTATGCAAGTCATGCCTTTTAGGCAAGATGACCAAGTCTCCTTTCACAAGACAAGATGAAAGGGCTACTGAGCTATTAGGGATCATCCATAGTGATGTATGTGGTCCACTAACAAGAAGCAGGTGGATATTCATACTTCATCATATTTACTGATGATTTCAGTAGATATGGTTATGTCTACCTTATGAAACATAAATCTGAAGCCTTTGATAAATTCAAGGAATTTAGGAATGAAGTACATAATATGTTAGGCAAAAGTATTAAAGCTCTTTGGTCGGATCGAAGAGGTGAATACTTACGCTCAGGGTTTTCAGAGTACCTGAATGAATGTGGGATAGTATCACAACTCACCTCTTCTTATACACCCCAACACAATGGACTGTCTGAAAGGCGGAACATGACCTTACTTGACATGGTTAGGTCCATGATGAGTTTTAGTGATTTACCTGCATCATTCTAGGGTTATGCCCTAGAGACTGCAACTCACGTTTTGAACTGTGTGCCGTCAAAGTCTATAAATAAGACTCCATATGAACTATGGAGTGGGCGAAAGCCCAACTTGTCTTATCTAAAGATTTGGGGTTGCGAAGCTTATGTTAAGAAATTGACTTTGAACAAGCTTGGCCCAAGATCCTATAAATGTATATTTGTGGGGTATTCAAAGGAGACCAAAGGATATTATTTCTACCGCCCATAAGAGCGCAAAATTTTTGTTGTCGATCTGGTGTCTTCCTAGAAAAAGAATATTTTCTAAGAAGTAATAGTGGGAGAAAAGTAGAACTCAATGAAGTTCTAGAACCACAAGATATACTAGGCGAAGGACGGGATGATGTGCCACAAGAAGTGGTTGAACATCATGAGGAGGTTACTCCATAACTTGTGTATCACAGTGAACCACCTTAGGTAGCACAGAAGCTACGTAGATCTGGGAGAGTACGCCATGAGCCTGAGAGATACAATTATCTCGTGACTCAACATGGTGACATACTAGTCTACCAAGACGATGAACCCAGAACCTATGAAGACACTATATCGGATCCAGATTTCGTTAAATGGTTTGAAACCATGAAATCTGAGATGGACTCCATGTACCAAAACCAAGTGTGGTCTCTGGTGGAATGTAAGGACCTGCTGGCTCTAAAATCTGTGCTCGGCCACGAGTTCACACGCCCTATGTGGCAGGTATTGTCCCTCCCCCTACCCCCCCCCCCTTCTTAAGGGATTTCTTCGCCTCCCCTATGGCTCGAACCCATGCCCAAGGGGCTATAGGCAAATGGGAAGCACCATGAGTACCACCAGGCTAGCTTGGGCATGGGTTCGAGCCATGGGGGAGGCAAAGAAATCCCTTAAGGGAAGGGGACGATACCTACCACGTAGGGAGCTGTGTGAACTCCATGGCCGGACCAGCAGGGTATCAGAGTCAGGCGGTCCATTACATAGCCTGATGGTACTCATGGTACTTCCCATTTGCCTATAGCCCTTTGTGCATGGGTTTGAGCCATGGGGGAGGCGAATAAATCCGAGGGGGGGCGGACAATACCTGCCACGTAGGGAGTTGTGTGAACTCCGTGGCCGAGCCAGTCAGGATGTAAGAGCCAGGCAGTCCGTTACATAAAAAGGCTCATTTTTATGTAACGGATCTATGACCTCGATCCGTCCGCCACGAGTTCACATAGCTCCCTACGTGGTAGCTATTGTCTCCCTCCCCCCCCCCTTTGGGCCGGAGCTAGCCTGATGGTACTCATGGTGCTTCCCATTTGCCTATAGCCCCTTGGGCATAGGTTCGAGCCATGGGGGAGGCGAAGAAATCCCTTAAGGGGGGGGGGGTGGGGGGACAATACCTGCCACATAAGGAGCTGTGTGAACTCCGTGGCCAGGCCAGTCAGGGTGTCAGAGCTAAGCGGTCTGTTACATGGAACCACCTGAAAGGGTAAAACCCATAGGGTGTAAATGGGTCTTCAAGAAGAACACTGACATGGATGGAAACATGCATACTTATAAAGCACGGCCGGTTGCCAAAGGTTTCAAACAATTTCATGGCATTGACTATGAAGAAACCTTTTCACCGATTGCCATGATTAAATCCATCTGGATTATGCTTGCGATTGCTGCATACCATGACTATGAGATTTGGCAAATGGATGTGAAAACTATTTTCTTGAACGGAAACCTTGAGGAGGATGTGTATATGACACAACCTAATGGTTTTGTTCTTGATAGTCAAGCTAATAAGGTATGCAAGTTGCAGAGATCCATTTATGGACTCAAGCAAGCTTCAAGGAGCTGGAACATTCGTTTTGATGTGGCCATAAAAGAATTGGGTTTTATCAAAAACGAAGATGAGCTCTGTGTTTACAAGAAAGCGAGTGGGAGCGTAGTAGCATTCCTAGTGTTATATGTCGATGACATACTTCTGATCGGGAATGATATATCGAACTTGTATTTGGTAAAGACTTGGTTATCCAAGTGCTTCTCCATGAAGGATTTAGGGGAAGCAGCCTACATCCTTGGTATAAAGATCTATCATGATAGATTGTGTAGGTTGCTTGACCTAAGTCATAGTGCGTATATTGACAAAGTACTGAAAAGATTCAGTATGGAAGAATCCAAGAAGGGATTTCTTTCGATGTCACATGGTGTTTATCTCTCTAAGGAATTGTGTCCTAAAACACAAGATGAGAGAGATAGGATGAAGAGGATCCCATATGCATCAGCAATTGGATCCATCATGTATACCATGCTATGTACTCAGATTGATGTCTCATGTGCTCTGAGCACTTGTAGTAGATATCAATCGGATTTAGGTAAGCGTCACGGGATGGTTGTCAAGAATATTCTTAAGTACCTGAAGAGGACTAAGGATATGTTCTTAGTTTATGGAAGGGAAAATAAGCTCACTGTAAGAGGATACAGTGATGCTAGTTTCCAAACGAACAAAGATGATTATCAATTGCAATCAGGGTTTGTATTTTGTCTCAATGGCGGTGCAGTGAGCTAGAAGGGCTCCAAGCAAAGCACTGTAGCGGACTTTACAATGGAGGCTGAGTATTTTGCATTGTTAGATGCGGCCAAGGAGATAGTCTAGATTAAGAAGTTCATTACTGAACTTGGTGTGGTTCCTACGATTTTTTATCCTATAGACATCTATTGTGACAACATGGAGCAATTGCTCAAGCCAAAGAACCATGGTCTCATCAGAAGTTCAGATACATACTCAGATGATTCCATCTCATCAGAGAGATAGTTAAGAGGAAAGACGTGCAGATTAGTAAAATGCGTACCGACGACAATCTCGCCGATCCACTGACAAAGCCTCCATCACAGTAGAAGCATGAAAGGCACTTGAGATCATTTGGTATTAAATACATGAATGATTGGCCATAGTGCAAATGGGAGATTGTTAGATTAGATGCCCTAAAGCCAATCAATTACTGTAGAATTGACTCTTTGTAATAATGTTCATTAATTAATAAAAGGTATTTTATTTTATATTGCATAAATCATTATTATTATAATATGTATTGATATATGTCCTTAGAATGGTAGAACTGTGACGAGGGTATCAAGTGTTTCAAATCTTGATAGTGAGAACCCTATGAGCACATATGGTCGCCATTCTAGAAACGTCCGTAGCCCTAGTATTATTCTGAAGTAAGGGCACATATAATACGGTAAGGCTATCATAGTGTTGAATGACCATGTCGAAAGGCAGTGACTGATCTCACTTGTTAAGGTTGTTTTGTGATAACCTGGTATAACACATGGGTGCTTGTTGTAGGCGAATACACCGCAGCAAGTTCACTGGACTAACCCACTAGAGGATTCCATATGGATGGTAACCCTAGTATCTATGGAACAAATCCTCTAACGAATGGTGGTGCATGTGATCCTTAGACTTGAGATCACCGGAGAGCCTTGTGCACCAATTGGTGCAGTTTGACACTAACCTAATGCAGTTCTATTCAGAGCTGTCAATACGGTGGTGATTAACTGCATCAAGGAGTGTATCAAGACTATGGTGGATTGACAGAGGATTCTTCACTCCGGGGTACGGGAGAAGTTATCTCACGATGCAATTCAGTATATGGTAATGACACTAAAACTGTGGCCACAATGGGATTGAGTTGTTGCTCTATCCAGTTTATAATACAGGTCATTGGTCTAGAAACTGAATACATAATATCAAGAGTAACCGAAGGTTGATACTATTTCTATGTCTTCGTCTCGTCGAGATAACGAATGATGAAAGGATCGAATTGTATAGTAACCATATCGTTGACAGATAGCCACTTTGCTAAATCCGAATCTATCGGGTGGTCATGATGCCTTACTAAGGGCCAATCTTGGTCTGTGTATTAGTGAAATGATTAATTGGTGTTAATCGTGATACTATACACTGCCGGTATGATGAGGAGCCTATGGGTCACACACATAGAAGATAATTTAAGACTCAGGAAGTAAGAAGGGCGTTTTCGTCTTTTTAGGTGAAAAGTATTATTGTAATTTCACAATGCAATTAAATTTGCTAAGGTCGTAGCCTTTTTATTTAATTTGTTAGAAAAATTAAATAAGTGAAATTACATTTAAATATGTGTTGGCATATATTTAAATAAATTATCATTATTGTTAAATGTTAATATATATATATATATATATATATATATATATATTAAATATATATTAATTGATTTTAATTGAAGATAATGATGAATTAAAATAAATATCTAATTGGGACTATTTGGTAACATGGGGTGCTTGGGTTGGAGCCCAAGCCCATTCCATATGGGAATAGGGCAATTGAAAGATTACTATAAAAGAAAAACTTTAGTTGAAAAAAGGTCAAGTTTTTCATTCATCATTATTTCATTAAAAAGAAAGAAAAACACAGCCCCCAAAATCTCTCTCCCACGCCAGTTTTGGTTTTGCTTAAAATCAATTACATTTCATTTTTCTTCTTGTTTCTTAAGGCTAAGGAGGATCTAGCAAATCCCTCCTTAGTTCCTTGCGATTGTCTTTGTGTGGACTATGTTGGTTCGATCCTACACTTGGGTCGGTAGCAAAATACATTCAGAGACAACTTGGAAGAGCCTCCAAATGTGGGTATGGTTTCTAAACTTCAAACTGATTTTTCTGCAGATTCTTATAATGTATAAACTGTGACTTTTGTACCCGGATTTTGGTTCTAAGGAACGATCCATGTAGTTTATGTTTTTTTTGTTTTCCGCTGCGTAACTGGGTCATTCACTAACACCCACGGTGGGCACCAAACTGCAGACGTAAAAATCTACCTGTACGGAAGGGGGGTCTGATCATGTGAGGTTGAGGCCACTAGCGATCCGCTACACCTGACACGTAGAGAAACAAACGTGAAGCGACGGAAAACACCGGGGTGGTGTTTGCCGTAGACACTCCGACGCTCAAGTCAGCAAGGCTGAGAGAGGCTAATTTAGTGAGGACTATGGAGTATAAAGGTTACCAAAAGTCTAGTCGAGGACTGTGACTACAGCGATGATGTGAAGTTCTCAAGCAAGAGCTCAAGGTATGAAGGTGTTAATGTCATGTGTCTTGTGAGAAGGCTGGCCTCTGTTTATATAGTGACTGTCTGGTCTCCCAATCCTGGTGGGAATGAGAGTTCTCGTAGCAATCCATTTCCCCTAGTGACACATCTTTTGATCCCCTTATCTTGGCATGAGAGGGAATCCTAGTGTGACTCTGACACGCACCCTAGAGGAGTTAGGGCGGTAGTGAGCTACCTTACCAGTATTCGAATAGGTAAATGATATGTGGGTGCCCGTGGGCTCTGAACTCGCTCATAGGTCCAGGAAGTGAACTGAGATTAGGAGGCTTATGCCCGGATGGTTTGGGCCGACTACATCTCGTATCAAATGGGCCTAATCCCGATTGGGCCGCATCGGGTTTGGGCCTGGTCTTTTCCTCATTGTCAATCCCATTTTCCTATTTGGGCCAAAGACGATTTTTAACCCTAACAGTGAGGATGGTGGTTTGAGTGGGCTACAATTTATTTTGAATTCAAAAGTAAGTTAATTAATTAGGATACATGTAAATTGATTTTAAAACAAAGGCATTATTGTCCAAAACATTTATTAATAAAGGATAAAATTATAACAAAAATAAGATAATCAAGTAATCTTACAATACCTAAGAAAATAAAGGCAATCAGATTACCTCCAATATTAGCAATAGTAACTATTATTAGTATTAACAGATTACGAAAATCTTATATTACTTGACAACCAAATATGACAATAAAGTAATATGAGATGACATAATTTCAATAATCTTATATAACCCCAACCAAACTCCCCCCTCCCCCAATAAAGTATAAGATCCGCATAATCTCAATAATCTTATATAACCCTTTTGTTAGTTAACAGTTGACAAACACTTACATGAAGAATATAAAAAATTAGTTTATATAACCCCCAACCTTATTGTTAGTTAACAGTTGACAAACACTTGCATGAAGAATATAAAAGATCAAGGCTAACAAGTTTTCATATTTTTTCCCGAGTAATGTATGTAAATACATTACATGGAAATTAATTGGAATTAATTAAAATTAGTGCATAATTAAGTCTCTTCAAGCTCTATTAATAGTTAAGGTGCATGAGACAGAGAAATACAAGTAATTAATAAGAGCAAGATGGCTATGAAGATTGAGATTGTTTCAAGAGAAATCATCAAACCATCTTTTCCAACTCCTCAACACCTCAGAAATTTCAAGCTTTCCTTTATAGACCAGACTGCTCCAGCAGTCTATGTGCCATTGCTGCTTTTCTACCTTCCAAAAAATGACAGTGATTCCCATGTGGTGGAGGCTGCTGAAAGATCTCAACATCTGAAAACATCTTTGTCAAAATTGCTGGCTGAGCTCTACCCTCTTGCAGGTATAATCAAAGACCGAACAACCATTGAATGCAATGATAATGGAGCTGAATATATCCAAGCTCGAGTCGATGGGACTTTGGCGGACATTCTTAAACGACCTGATTGTTCTATTTTAAGAAGTTTCCTTCCTGTTGAGATGGAATCTACGGATTCTGAAACCGGGCGTATAGTGTTTGTTCAAGCTAGCTTTTTCGAATGCGGTGGAATGGTTCTTGGATTGTGCTTTTCGCATAAAATTACAGACGGAACCACGCTAGGCACAGTTGTAAAGAGCTGGTCTTCTATAGCTCTTTCAGGGTCTAAAGATTCAGTGAAATTTCCTGAGTTCAATGTAGCATCATCAATTTTCCATCCATTAGATTCAGACATTCCTCCAATTATGAAGGTGACTAGAGACGAGTCCGTAATTACAAAGAGGTATGTGATTGAATCATCAAAGATTGTTAAACTCAAGGCAAAAGCTGCCAGTCCAATGGTGCTGCAACCGACCCGGTTTGAAGCCGTTTCCTCGCTGATCTGGAAATGTCTTGACAATGTTTCAAGATCAATCAAAGGGTCTCCAAGGCTATCTGTGATGAGCATCTATATCAATTTACGTAGAAGGGCTGTGCCTTCTCTCCCAGGAAACGCTATCGGGAACGCGGTGGGGGCGTTCTTTCCTTCACATTCAACTGAGAAGGAGATAGACTTACAAGATTTGGTTACTAAACTGAGCAAGGGATTAAAAGAATTTCACAAAAATGCCATGGAAACTATAAATGAAAAGAAAAAAGCATGGTTGAGCATGTGTGGGATAGAAAACTTCGGAGTAAGAGATGATATAGACCATTATATGTGCTCGAGTTGGTGTAGATTTGGGTTTTATGAAGCTGATTTTGGGTGGGGAAAACCAGCATGGGCTACTGTGCCGAATTTGCTGGTTCCAAATTTGGTTTTGCTGATGGATACAAAAGATGGTGAAGGAGTAGAAGTATTTGTGACACTGAAGAAAGAAGAGATGACCTTATTTGAACTTGAGAAGGACTTGCTTGAATTTGCTGCTGTTAATCCTAGTGTACTGAACTAAAGAGATGGATTGTGATGAAGAATTGCATGGGAACTTCTGGCTAGCTTTGCCTTCTATGGAATAAATCAAGTGTGTGATTTCTGTACTTGAACTTCCCAATCGGAAAAGAATAAAGACATAAGGTTGCTTCCTTTCTTGTTGATGTCTATTCAATTTTGAGAAATAAATTTAAAAAAAGATTTACTGCCGGGCTGTCATTTTCAGCACCAACAAAGCACCACCGGCAACCGCCTAGGTGGCAAGTCTGGCAACACTGTCGGTGTCGTCGGAATCGGCATCCTGCCGATCTACACAACCCAAATGATCTATACAACACTGTCAATTTTCTGTAGTACCACAAGCTAAGAAGCCAATTCTATTCATCAGCCCTTTGTGAAGGCTCTATAAAGTTCGGCCCATGAAAGCATAGCCTTCTTTCAATTTATTTAAAGAAAGACAATCCCTTTCGGGGAAACATACAGTGAAGAGGATAGGTCGTTATTTTACCCTTGACCCAATTCATCATCTTCGTCATCTATATTACTGGTACTTTCATTTTCATGCCTTAATTATGTGCCATGGCCGCGGACTAATTCTCCTTTCTTGAGAAAATGTGCAAACCAGCTGGCTTCTCTTTGATGTAATCACACCTGAAAAAATAATTGCATTTTCATGAATATAACTAAAATTAAACTAATATCTTTTTACCTCAGAAGTTAATTTCTATTAAAATATGAAAGATTGTAAGAAGATAAGTAAAAGAAAAAGACGTGGATGGAACACAGGCTTTTCCAATTCTAACTTTATAGTACTATCCAAATTAATTAGAAGTATCCCCAAATTTCAACCTTTCCGACTGGGTAGAGCCAATATCATCCCCAGGCCCCACCATATTAATTCGTGGTCCAGTAATTCCAAACCTACTTCGACTTATATTCACAATACCTAAGCTTGACGAAACCAACAAGACTTTGACGCCGTGCATGGCAAGTAGAGCACCGGTGACCGAGACCTCTGTATAAGCAGCTCTTCTACTCCTATTTTTACCATCAAAACCAAAACAATCAAAACTCTCACCTATTTGCTAGTACTGCTCCTTGGAGCTGTGCTTCTCCCCTCTCCATCTCTCGCTAACTATGGCTATAAGCCACCCGTTTACAAGCCCCCCATAGAGAAGCCACCAGTCTCCAAGCCCCCGTTGAGAAGCCTCCAGTCTACAAGCCCCCCGTGGAGAAGCCACCGGTCTACAAGCCCCCCGTGGAGAAGCCACCAGTCTACAAGCCCCCCGTGGAGAAGCCACCAGTCTACAAGCCTCCCGTGGAGAAGCCACCTATCTACAAGCCTCCCGTTGAGAAGCCGCCAGTCTACAAGCCCCTTGTTGAGAAGCCACCAACTTACAAGCCCCCATCTCCTTATCCACACAACTGATTCGTGCTATGAAAACAGATAGGCAATAACTAATAATAAGAGCTCTTGCAGTTGCAGACTCATGTTATGCTTTCTTGTTGAATTATCAGTTGTTGCATTGGAAATTATGCTCATGTCAGTGCATTGATGAGTTTATTTTTTGCATGTACGTAGCTATTTTCTTTTAATGAAATTTTTATATTTTTAGTGTGGTTTTTAACATTTTCAGATGAATTTAATATTAAATGATCTCACGGGACGGGGCAATTTCTCCCTTTACTTTCTTTCTCAATAATTCATAAAAAATTTAACAAGTCAGCATGTCTTGACAAGCAACAGAAGCCAAATGACTTGAACCTGTCTCATAATATTTTCTAATTGTTTTATACATGGCTAAAAAATTCTAGTCCCTAGGGAAGGTATCAAGCAGCTTTGTTTATGGCGGCAACAAAAAATATGATCATCTTTGTAAAACCCCATTCTAATTTTATATATACATATATATTCTCTTTGGATTTGTTTATATGCAGAGACTTTTCTGTCAAATTTTAAAGTTTGGTTGGGGATGAAAACGAGGAAATGGAAATTGTTGGGTTTGCATGTAGCAAGGGCACAAAATCTGGAGGTTTTCAATGGAAAAGATTATGTGGCAGGGTTATATTAGAATGAAGAGAATTTGGGATGTTGTGAAAATAAATAAAAAATTGTTTTAGATAAATTTGGGCTGCCCGCCCAAATGAACAAGAAGAAAATTGAGAGAAGGAAAAGAAGAGAGACAGAAGCAAGGAAAGGAGGGAGAGAAAGTGAGGTAAGTATCGGCCAAGTAAACATGAAGGGAGATCACACGAATTTTTGCAGAAATTGTATCATGCATGTAGTTTTTATAGTGATTCATCTCATTATTTTCTTCGATTTGTGTAATACTAATTCAATTTTGTCAAATTGGGCTGTTAGGTGGAGAAGAGAGGGATGATGCTTGAGGTAGCTGGGCATTTTGGGTTGAGTTGAAATTTTTGTGAGTGAATTTCCAAATACAAACTCAATTTCATTTGCATGTCAAGTGATGAATTTCCATTAAAATGTTTGGTGCAAAAATTGTTAGTTAACTGTGATATTTGCTAAGTCCCACTTTGCATGTTTCGGCTGAATTAATTATTGGATGATTTTGCACTAGATTTGGTTCTAAAGTATGTGATTACATGCTGCATGTTACATGATATTTATGTACTGTTCACATGGAATTAAATGATGGTGAAAATGTTTGTAATAGGTGTTGGTTGTGTTTGGCTGCTGGAATCTTTCGTAAACATGAAATTTTGCTAATTTATGCTGCTGCATGTTGAATTTGTGTTTAAAATTTGCTATATGGTGTTTGGCTGGGTATACTTCTTTGTCTAATTGTGCTATGTTTTGAAATTTGGTTGTTTATGTAAAAATTTATGGTTATGGGTTGCTTTAATATGACCAAATGCATAAAAAGAAGTAGGCGAAGTGAGCAATAAATAGAGATGGTTTATTTTGTTGCATGTGGCTTCTATTCATGATTTATTTGGGTTTCCAATTGTGATGTTTACTGGCTGCATTTTTGGCCGATTAAAGCAAATGGAGACTGGGATTCCATGTGTATTGAAATATTTAGTGCTCACTGGCGTTGAGTTTGTCGTCTGGTATTGAGATGGTTTTCTTCTGGCTATCGTGCGCGATGCAGTCTTATCTTGACATTGAGATGTTTTTTCCACTGCTCGTGTGTACCCACCCTAGGTATCGAGAATTTTTTCCCAGGGTACTAGTCGTGGTGAGAACCTTCATCTTAGTTTCTGCTGAGCGGGATATCGGCTTTATAGTTTTTAGATACACCTAGCCACTCAGATCGCTTAATAGTTTTAGTAATAGTATCAGAATTAGCTTTCAGTTTTAGAATGTTCAAAATTAGATTTAGTTTTCAGTATCAGAACAGTTATGGATAATTTGCATTAGTTATATGAAACATTTGATGTTTGTAGCATGATTTATAGAAAAACATTGTTTTCATAAGCATAAGCATTTATAGCTATACTTTTAAGTTTTCATAAAAGAGTTTTTAGCATTTAGTGTAGCTAGGATAGAAATTGTTTTCAGCTTTAAATTGATCAGATTACATGATTAGAACAATTAGCAACAAGTTATGCATGCATACATGAATGATTAGTTGCTTCCATAACAGGTTCATAGAATCATGTTGTTTTCAGAATTTCATAAGAACTATTGCATGCCATAACTATTGTTGAAGATATGTTTTTCAAACTCCCCTTTTTTTCCCACTCACTGGGTATTTCAGCTCACCCTTTTTCAAAAAATGGGAAAGGACTGAGGTGTAATTTGAAAATGGTAAAGGAATGAGTTGTAATTAGTTAAAAGACGATGTCGTTTTAGCAAAGTTCATTAAAGTCGGTCCCTTAACTATGTAACAAACAGCTATATTAATAGAGTTTTTGTTATTTTTCACAGGATGTTCAATACTTTTCAAACAAAGTGGAAGAGTTTAATATTAATCGATCTACAGGAGAGAAAATGAAATATAACCTATTTTCTGCATTTACTAATAATATAAATGACTTGATTCTTGTCTCAAAATACTTTCTAATTGTTTTAAATATAACTAAACATAAATTGCCTACCTTGAATCTTGATGTGACCAAAAAAAAAAAAAAAAGTTTGATCATCTTCCTCTTCTTTTTTATTATGTGTTGCCGGATGAAGTTTTCTATTTCACAAAATTGGATCAAAGCTGGTTACTGGTATGATGTTAGTGAATTTCCCATATCAGAAATAAGTTCTGCCCTGTTTACTCATCTTATATGTGCTTTTGCCAATGTAGACTCCTCCACTTACCAGCTCTCCACCCCATCTGCCAATGAACAATACTTCTCAAGCTTTACTGGTACCATCAGAGGCAAAAGTCCATCGTATTACAACTCACGTCGATCTGGAATGGAATGAGAATGCAACAAGTCAATCCATATTGGGCAACAAAGTGAACTATTCAGTTCTATCTTCAATGGTTAGTGATTCTTCTCATAGAAAGTCTTTTATTGAATCTTCGATGAAAACCGCCGAGCGTTATGGATTTAAACTTTTTAAAGGGATTGATTTGTTTTGGCTGTGGCCTAACCAAAGTATGATTGAGTTGCTATTTGCTTAGATATGGATGACAATGGACACACGACATTCCCTGCACATTCTTAAGAATTGGGAAAAGATAACATTAATGCTCAGTTGACCTGAAGTCTTTCTAACAAACAGCTGTGGTTCTATGGCCACAATCAAGGAGGTTCATGCATGGTGATAAATATAGGGTATAAATAGAATTTTACACACTTTTGTATTTTGATGTGGTGAGAATTGCATTCATGATTACATGCTTTTTTATTGAAATTTTATATCATATTATACTTTATATATGTATAAGGCATGCATGATGCATATTTGGAATGAAATTGTGGATGCATGATTATTATTATGTTTGACTCCTGGATTGGAAACCGTACCCATCCCCTTCCATCAGCTAGTATTTGATATTTATCCTCATGCGCGCATTGAGATGGTATGTCCTACCGAACGATTGGGATATCCTACTAGGACAAGACGGACGCTTGATGAATTCGGGGGATTACACTAGGCAGTTATTGGTCGGTATGGGATTTTGGACGCCCCGAGGGTAGACCGTGGGCGAGATTATATTTGATACCATATCATGATGCCCCGAGGATAGACTGTGAGTCGAGCATGGTTATCCAGTGATGTTCGTACCATCCCGAGGGTAGATTGCGGGTGGGGGAGTTTCGTGTCTGAGTTAGGGACTGGTTCCCCTATCCATGATCCAGGTCCCTAAGTGCTAGTAGGGTGGTGATAATTAATTTATTTTATATGACAATGGTGTGTGATTTCATGGCAACCGAGAATAATATATGGTGCTTGTTGCTTTATCATATAAGTGCATTAGTGTTGTGTGGCATGCGACTGGATTGTTCATGCATGTTTTCAAGGTTAAAGTTATTTTCGTATAAAATATATTATCCGCTCACTAGGCTTTCCAGCTCACTGTTTTATGTTTCTTCCCCCAGGATCGTAGATCGGGTTCGTGTGGAGCATACTCTATGCTCTAGGTTGGCCTTGACGCATGATAATCTGCATCTTTTACAAACTTTAGTGGACTCTGATACTACATTTCTTTTTGTAACCGGATTTTCAGTTCTCGCTGTTAGAATAATTATTTTGTGTATTTCTGCTTTCTAAACGTTAAACATGCAAATGCACTACTTTTCACTTTCATCTATAAACGGAATTGTTTTTATGAACTTTTTTTTTTTATACTGAGTATTCACCTTCCTTTCGGGATCCTGAGTCTCTTGAAGCATTTGGATCTGGTGGGATAAGGATACTCGGGAGGGGGCGTGACATTCTTCAAGTCAACTAAGAGTTGGTACTAAATTAATACCTCTTGCCCTCCTCCCCACTGCATGAACCTAGGGTTAATACGCCTTGATAGTGGCCATAGAACCACAACTGTTTGTTAGAAAGACTTCAGGTCAACTGAGCATTAATGTTATCTTTTCCCAATTCTTAAGGGAATGCCGTGTGTCCATTGTCATCCATATCTAAGCAAATAGCAACTGCATCATTACTTTGGTAGAATCACTAACCATTGAAGATAAAACTGAATAGTTCACTTTGTTGCCCAACATGGATTGATCTGTTGCATTCTGTCCATTCCAGACTGACAGAAGAGTTGTAACTGATGGACTTTTGCCTAAGATAGTACCAGTAAAGCTTGAGAAGTATTGTTCACTGGCAGATGGGATGGAGAGCTGGTAAGTGGAAGAGTCTACATTGGCAAAAGCACATATAAGGTGAGTAAACAAGGCAGAATTTATTTCTGATATTGGAAATTCCCTACCAACATACCAGTAACCAGCTTTGATCCAATTTTGTGAAATAGAAATCTTCAACCGGCAAGACATAATAAAAAGAAGAGGAAGATGATCATATGTATGTTTTGTTGCCATAAATGAAGCTACTAGATACTTCCCTAGGACTAGAATTTTTAGCCATGTATAAAACAATTAGAAAAAAAATTTGAGACAGGGTCAAGTCATTTGGCTTCTGTTCCTTGTCAAGACATGCTGACTTGTTAAATTTCTGATGAACTATAGTATTACTAAATACAGAAAATAGGTGTGATATGACTTGGTCTCAAAGGTTATAGATTCTGATGTATACTGTCTCCGGATCCAAACAAATTAATAAGTCACGGGTTCTGTTAAATAAATAGACAATTTTTAAATAAGGGTTATATCTCATTTTCTTTCCCGTGAGATCGTTTACTAGGACTGTGTAAAACCGGGTACCCGCTCCGAATTTTGCTAAAAACTGGGTATCCGAAAATTCGGATATTTCAAAAATATACCCGCTAACCAAACCGGTTTTAAACTATCCGGTTTTGCGGGTACCCGAAAATTCAGGTCAAAAACCGGGTAACTGATTTTGGTACCCGAATTTTTTATATTGCTTGGTTACAAAATTTTTAAAAAGATTTCAAATATTAATTAACCAAAAAGAAAAAGGTTTTAACATGTAAAAATAGATTGAAATTTTAACAATTTAATTCAGCTTTGTATGCTGAAATCTTTTCCATCAAATTTGTTTCTAAGTTTTCAGGATATACTTCAGATACTTCCAAGTTAATTAACATAACACAAGTTAAAAGAAATTACATTAAGTTAAAAAAACAAACTACTGTAAATATAAAATAACATCAGATTAACAATAACAAACATTAATTTACTCTCTCTAACTTTAAGTTCTGAATAGTTGCAGAACTTATTAGTTGCAGGTCGGCTTGGTGGTGGCTACTGGTGGTAGTCGGTGTCTCGGTGATAGATCCTGACAAGAAATGTAGCTACAAACTTGGTTAGAAACTTGTAGAATTATAAAGAGAAAAAAATGCAGAATTTTACCTGGTTAGAAAATAGAAACTTGTAGGTCGACAGCAGCTTCAAGTAGGAGACTCTGCTGGTGGCACTTGGCAGCGACAGTCGGTGACCGGATTAGTGAAAGAAACGGCTATATGGTAGTCTGGTGGGAAGCAAAGCTGCAGGATGATTGACGATGAGTGCTGGAATGGAAGAGAGTGAAGAGACGAATTGAGTCAACTGACGAGTGACGATTGACGAAGAGTGGAAGATTGAGACAGTGAGACTGGAACTCTGGAAGTTTACACAGTAAAGAGGGGAGATTGGAGACTGGAGAGTGACGGCATGGGTTTTAGTTTTAGTTTAGGGCATTTGAAATTTTCAGATTTGGCATTTGGGGATTTTTTTTGCACAGACGAGCCACGAGTCGTCGAGTTTTGTTAATCTGTTTTTTTTTTTTTTTAAATAAAAACCGGTTACCGGGTACCCGGTTTTTAAAAACTAAAAACCGATACCCGAACCGAAAATTCGGGTACCTTCTAAAAACTACTCGAAACCGACCCGAATTTTTGGGTACCCGAAAATTCGGATTCGGTTCGGTTCGGTTATCATATTCGGTTCGGTTATCGGTTTTTTTTGCACAGCCCTATCGTTTACTATTAAATTCACCCATGTTGTTTAGAAAATATTAAAAACTCCAAAATATAAAAATTTCATTAAAATATCTTTTTGGCAGCTATAGAATCTAATCAAAGCATCATCAATTGATTGATAGAGGATGGCTCAATATCTCTTTGTGGCTGCAAGCTTGCGGTCTTCAGTTAATATATATATGCTTTTGAACTCAGAAACGTGGCAAAACTTGAACCAGGTTTTTCTTGTTTCTTTTTCAAGTTGAAGTTGCGTAAACATAAAGGCACCAAGGCTGCTTCCTGTGGTGGGTCAAGGGTAAAATAACGACCCATCCACTTCACTGTACGTTTCCCCAAAAGGGGTTTTCTTTCTTTAAATAAATTGAAAGAAGGCAATGTTTTCATGGGCCAAACTTTATAGACCCGAGAAAACTTTTTATGTAATATAGCGTCACATTTCACAAAGGGCTGATGAATAGAATTGGCTTCTTAGCTTGTGGCACCACAGACAATTGAGCATAGGCTGAATTCCAGAAACAAAATATTTTCTATAAACACTTGAATGTAAGAACACTCATTACATTTTCTAGAAAATTTTGTGATTATCTACAACTTTCCAAGGACAGCTTCCATCGTATTCTAGGGACGATTAGGCCTACTTGATCGGTGATTGGAGCGAACATGTCGGTATCTTCTCTAGTTATGTACCATGAGAGGCTACATTGCCATCGGCTACCGCTTTGGTGATTGTTGCCTCATCAACTAAGCAAATTTTCACCTTCAATGCACATTTACTTTCCTCATCTTCATCTCTTTTAAGCGAAAATGCGGGCCTTTTTAGGATTTGGGATGGTCTGCGGTTTCACTTCGAGCATCGTATAAACATACAACGTGGTTGGTCTATCTGTAGGATTTTCTTGGATACATAGTACAGAGACTTGCAAGCATTTCTTCAATTTCCATGGAGAAGACGAATTGTCTAATGATAAATCGAAAAACTCCATGACTTCACCTTCTTTCCACAATTAATACCCCTAAAGTAACTTAAATGTTACCCAACTTTGGCCAAGTTTCTCAGCTATAGTAAATCACAATTTTTTTTTTTTTTTTTTAAATCAGGATGTCTACAGGAAAGAATGACCGGTAATTTACATATTCTAAAAGGTTCAAATTTTTGCAGGAGCCACAATAGCATGCAGTCTTCTTGCCACTAATGATTTGTAGAAGTAGAACTCTATAGCTATAAACATCATACTTCATGGAGTATACCTTTTCTTATATACTCAGGGTAATATAGCCACTTCATAGCTATAAACATCATATTTGATAGCTATGAACATTTTTGCGAGGTGATTGCTACGTATAACTACCACCATCTATTAAGAGGAGTGAGTAGGAAAAAATGAAATTGTCATACTTTGAAGCATTCTTGGTCAATATATTGTCATACATAGGGGCGGTGAAATCTGGTTAACCGGACTGGTTTAGCACTTTCTTGAACTGAACCGGAATTCGGTTTGAATGAAAAACCAAACCCAAACCGAACTGGTTTTCCACTTGAGTTGGATACTAATTCGGTTAACTAGTTAACCGGTTTTTCTTATTGGCTTTTAATCCCATAAATTCCCTTCTTCTCGCTTTTAATCGTACAAATTCCCTTTTTCCCATTTCCCTTTCATCTCATTCTTTGTCTCCACAGTACTTCTCTATATTTAGAGAACTACTGCATTCTTGAGGATACTCTTTATCTCTCATTTAATTTTTTTTTTTCTCAAAAACAAAAACCCAAACAAATCTTAAAACTTTCCCAAAATCCCAGAAAAATGGCACATTAATTCGTTTTTGTTTTTTCCCCTACTTTTGTGGTTGTTGCCCGCTTTGGTTTTCGCTCAGCAGTGGTCTCCCAAAGCTGCTCCAACTGGCCAGCCGAAGCCCGCACCACCAAATAATAACAATAATAGCAAGCCCTCATCTCCACAATAGTCGCAACAAAATTCTTTGGCTGCCCAACCACAACAAACACCACCAAGGTGAATTGGATGAAACCCTTGAGACAAAAAGTGACATTGACATTCTTGTTTAATAACCATATCAATCGTATATTCCATGAATCGGATATCCATCTGAAAATGTTAACAATTAATTAATATTAGGTAGAGTGACCGATCCTCTTTATAAACTTGAAGATGATTGTGTGCATACAACAGATAAACTAAAAGAAAGTATTGAAACTAGCTATGAACAGTAGTTTTAGAGGAACCCTGCAATCTCCCCTACATAAAAAGCAATTATAGCAGTGGTTTACACGTTGAGTAGCATAGTTAATAAGGACTCTACAATTACTTCAATATCTTTCAGGATTAGTCATCGACTCATCGCGGTTCCGGTTGAGTAATTGTTGCATCATTGACTGAAAATGTTTTCGCCTTGAAGATGCAATTACCATCCTCATCATCATCTCTTTTGAGTGAAAAAGCAGGCTTCTTAGGAGAAGGGATGTCTTCATTCTCACCTTTGAGCATGTTATAAACCCTGAGCATGGTTGGTCTTTCAGCAGGATTTTCTTGGACACATAATAAAGCTACTTGCATGCATCTCTTTAGTTTCAATGGAGAAGAAGAGTCATCCAATGATGAATCAAAAAACTCCGTGCCTTCACCTTCTCTCCACAACTCATACCCCTAAAGTAATTCAAATGTTACCAAGCTTTGCAGTTTAAAGTTTCAAATGAAAAATTTTGACTAAATTTTTGTTTTTCAATGTTGAATGGCGATTATGAAACCATTTACTGGCTCATCTCAGGAAGTTTTCTTTATAAAAAAAAACATAAACGTTCACAGGAAAGACTGCTAATGGATTAAAGTTGAAACTTGAATTATCAAAAGAAAGTGACTTACATATTCCAAAAGGGTTAAATTTTCACTTGAGCCATAGTAGCATGCGGTCCTCTTGCCACTTATGATTTGCAGAATCAGAACTCCGTAACTATAAACATCGTACTTCATAGAGCATATACCTTGTCTTACATATTCAGGAGGAACATAGCCACTGCAATTCAACATAGGAAAGAAAATGCCATTATTCAACAAAGAAAACTTATAGAAATGTTGTCACATATCAATTTAAGCAAATTAATAACTTACTATGTTCCAACTATGCGGCCCGTGTTAGCTTCAAATTCATCTTTTGTAAAAGCTTTAGCCATTCCAAAATCGATATTTTGGGGTTCATTTCTTTATCCAGTAAAATATTGCTAGCCTTTAAGTCTCTATGAACTAATGAAAAGTTTGAGTATTCTTGTAGATATAAAAGCCCTTGAGTAACACCTTCAATGATCCAAACACGTTTTCTCCAATCTAAAAGATACTGTCTGTTTGCATCTGCGTAAAACCATACTTGTAATCGCCTTGGTTCAATTAAAAAATGGAAGCAAAAACAACAAGACAGTCAAGGTTTCACAAGTCCTAAAATTTAATTGTTTTTCGCCTTATGTTTTGATCTTTCCTTATAAAAGAGTAAGATTGACAAATATACAAACTTGTATAGGAGTGACATATCATTCCATTTTAGTATCGCTTTGAAGAAAGTTTGTAATACAGCTTAAAGATAGAACATAGTTGGAAGTATAGAGTTTGAATACCAAAGATGTAGAAATCCAAACTTTTGTTTGGCATGTGCTCATAAATCAGCATATTTTCTTCCTTTTCTTTTCTGCAAATTCCCAAGACTCATACAAGATTTACATGTTGAAGCCTTGCGATAAACTCAACTTCATTCTTGAACTCTTCAAGTCCTTGATGAGAAGTTTTGAAAGTCTCTTGTGCTATTTCTTGTCCCTTCATTAACCTCCCACAGCAGGTTGAAATCCAGTACTTTTTCAAACAAACTTTATATACAAATTGATGTGACAATACGCTTAATCCAATAATTTAAAAAATATCATGAACACCCCTGTATATGGCATCTAAGGACAATTCATCATTACAATCTGTTAGTATTACCTTGTAGACAGGGACCATATCCACCCTCGCCGAGCTTATTATTGCTCGGAGAAGTTATTTGTAGCCAGCTTTAATGGTTGTAAAACTGAATACTTGCGGAGTTATTTCCATCATTGTTAAGTTTTTCAGGCGGTGATATTTTGATTTTCGTTTAGATAGTAAACTCTTCATGGTACTCATAATCCCTGAAACCAAATATAATGTAAAGCACAATTCAGTCATATAAATGGTCAAATTACTCTATTTCATGGTTGATTATAGCACTCATATTGAACTACAAGCTTAAGTTACTGTTGATTTGAATACTCTTCCTTTCAAGCAACAAATTATGGCACTAAGAAGCAGAAAGTATTGCTACTATAACAAGAATTATTATTCAGATTCACAGGCTTGTTTCACGATCTTCAGATTTCTTTCCTTTTGAACTGAAAATATGTTTCTTATGTTCATTAGATTCACATAGTTGTTAAACTTCTCTAACCTTTTAATAATATGATAAATTGGAAACACTTGGGATTGATCTTCCCAGTGAAATTTCCCCTGTATTTTCTCTATTAAGCTAATGATGGAGAAGATAATTGAAGAATGATCAAATGAATAACAAGTAAATAAAAATTCCATACCAGCTGAAGAAAGCTCCCATTTGTCATCATTATCGAGCTGAAACACATAGTAACCAAGCAGCCCTTTCTCTTTGGCATAAGAAACTTTTGCTCTTATAGCCTCTACACCATCAAAATTGATCCAATTTGTTCCAACAGTGAAGAAATTCACCATATAAGTATGATTATACACTGAAGCATCTCCATAACCATAATCTCAAACATACTATTTGATGAACTTGTAGCCTATAGAACCATCTATTGTTATACTGGGACCAGAAGCCGGTGCACCAATAGCATTATCATTTGGACTAACTAGTGTCCAAGTGTAGCCATGATAAGGCAAACCCAGAACAAGTTTTGAGCTTCAACTCCTATTCTTAGCCATTCACTTATACTATAATTGGTATTGAACAACTTGAAGAACCATATAAAGCAGCATGAGCGCCTATAAATTTATCCCTTGTAGGCATATAACAGTCATATGCTAAAACATGTATCCAATTCAAGTTCTTTTTCAAGGATTCTATTGGGTAAGTGATCGAGTCAAGAACAGGCAAATGATGGCTGGTAATTACCAGTAAAAGCTGTGACTTACCTGAGTTTCTCGCCTCGGAAGTTACCTCATCATGCCATTCGTCGAAAAGGATTCCTAAATTTGTCATGTTGATTCTTCTATTTGGCTTTACACCAGCAAGGTCTAGGCCATGGAAGCCATAGAGCTGCGCTTTCTATGGAGGATTTGATAAAAGTCTTTCTCGGAAAAAGAAGATTGGTTTATCATTGAACCAAAGATTGAAGAGTTTTGTCCCGCACCCCAGATTGATAAAAGTGTTACAACTGATGGATTCTTGTGTTTCACAGTGCTAGTGAAGTTGGAAAAGGATTCTTCAAGAGTTGAGTTAATAGAAATATGGTAGGTAGAGGAGTTTATAAAAGCAAACCGCACATAAGGTGGGTGAAAAGAGCAGAATTTATTTACGAAATGGGGAGCTCAGATGTAATCCCAAGAACCATCTCTAATCCAACTTTGTGACGAGTTTGCATAGTGCAAATGGGGAAGAGAAATGAAGAGGAAGAGGAGGAAGGCGATGGTTTTGTAAACCATTGAAGGAAGGAAGCTCATGTTTTGCAGGAAATGTGAATGTTCATATAGCAAGTTAGGCTAAAATACAACAGTTCAATTTTCCTGTATTGACTTTATGGATAGATTTCGTGGGAAAATGATACACTTTCTCCTTTTTTGGACTATCTAACAATGTTGAATTTAGGAGATTGACTAAGAACCCTCTTGACTTTGCTTATTGTTGTGACACTATAATTAGCTAATGCACGCATACCACATACATATTCAGTTTAACTTGCTGACATGAATACATTGATATGTGATACGACTAAATGTAACCTCTCGTACCCACTTCCTGATGTGGGGTTTGAATCTGTGAATACTCTCAGGTATACATTCATTTTGACAATTATAGATGTGAAAAGGGTTATCTTTTTTCTAATATATCTGTCAATGACTGGAATTTGCTGTAAATAAGACTTTTCTCCCAAAGGTTTTTCTTTTTAATTTTTAAATCTCAAATAAATTTTTGAAAATAATTTGTGATCGGAACTGAACTGCATGTGGTGTTGGCTTCTTATTTTGCCTCTACGCGCTTTCTTTTGGCTCTTGTTGACTTATTTAAGAGAGAGCGAAAGAGTAATCTTTAGAACACCAGACACTAAAAGTGGTTGAGACTGCAGGGGCTCCACAAGTTAATTTCTCTTTGGAAATTAGTATTACGTGCAACTTCCACCATACACAGCAAATCAAGAGGAAGAATATTAAACAAAACTTGACCGTTGATTTACGGGACACATTCCTAGCTATTTCCATATTGACAAGTAATGACACACTCCTACTGTCGTGCTACTGCTACGTACATAGCTTATGAGGATTTTGTTGGTGTTAGAGTGAAGCACACAAAACGCTGCCGTTATGCATTTAGTGGAACACTGTCGTTTTACTCTTGTCATCACAAACAAATCCAGACCATTGAAGGACATTAAAATCGCGGCCGGGATCCATTCTACCCAAAAACGAGAATGCAAAAAGGCTTTATCTTGTCTGCGCTTTTTTGCTTTGCTTTGGTCACTGGGTTTTATTTTTCAGTTTGTGTATTCGTGTAAAGAACATCTGCTCGCTTGCGTTTCTTTTCTTGGCTGGAATTTTTGAGTGGTTGGTTGAATCACTTGTAAGGGTTGTGTTTCCCTTGAGTCTTGAGGCTTTGATTTAGAGTTCTCATAGAAAAATTTCAGGTTGTTGTGAGAGTGAGATACGTTGTCTTTGGAGTATTTTTGGGTGTATAATCGCTTTATATCAGGTTGTATTAATCTTTAGTGCGGGTGAGCTCCGAGTTTCTTGAGCTCAACGTGGATGTAGTTTATCCCATATAGGATAAGCGAACCACGGTAAAAATTCGTGTGTCCTTTGTTCTTGATTTCTTTACATTCTTTGTTTGTGTGTTGTGTGTGAAATTGGTGGATGATTTTGAGTGATAGTAGTACAGATTATCTCAACAGTGGTATCAGAGCCATCAATTTAGGGTTCGTCAATTTTAGGGTTTACTGTTGAAATTAGGGTTTGATAAATTTTGGGGGTTTCTTGATTTCAAGATTCAGTGAGGTCTAGAGTTAGGAAATCTTCGAAAATTAGTCCTTAATTTCTTGTGATAACCACAAATTCGAGTGAAACCCTTGTTCTTCAAATCATCAAAATTATCAAACACCATTACCATCAGTTGCACAGAATGAGTACTACACGGGTTGAAATCACACACTATGATGGCAAAGTTGATTTCAACACATGGAAGAAGAAAATGAAGGCACTTCTGTCACATAACAAAGTGGCGGTGGCAGGAGAAGGACCGACCAAATGGCCCGAGGAAAAGCGAAAAAGAAAGCGAAATTGATGAGGAGGCGTACAATCTCCTCGTCATGAATCGGCCGACAACGCTCGCGAAAGGTAGATGGTCTTGAGACACCGTTAACTCTGCAGGGTAAGCTAGAATCACTTTATGCAGTTCAATCTGCCCCTAATCTTGCTTATTTGAAAGGTATACTGTTTTCTTATAAGATGGATAGTGCTAGGACCATAGAAGAGAACCTAGATGAGTTCTTGAAAATGACCCTTGTACTCAAGGGCACTGATCAAGAACTCAGTGAGTCTAGTTTAGCCATGATTCTCTTAAATTCCATTACTGAAGAATATATGGTTGTCAAGAATGCCCCGTGTACACCGGAAGGCTGTCCCCTAGTATAGACCTAATTACATCAGTTTAAAGGCTAGAGAACTAGAGCTTAGGGTCTAGAAGAAAAATAACAAGATGATCTGTTTGTGAAAGGAAAGGGAGATTGTAGGCAGTCTGGGGGTAATTCTCGGTTAATACCGGGTTCTAGAAATAAAAAGAAAAACCAGAATACTCATAAGGGAAAAGGAGAAACAAGGAAATGTTTCTTCTGTAACAAGACTGGTCACCTAAAGAAAAACTGTTATGAGTGGATCAGGAAGCAAAAACAGAATAGTACAGAGAGCAATATAGCCTCTAGTAAAACTGATATCCAAGAATCTGAAGTGTTGACTGTATCTAGGTCTGAAAATGTAGAAGAATGGGTATTAGATTCTGGTTGCTCATTCCATATGAGCCCCAATAGGGAGTGGTTTCAGGGGTTTGAAGCTGGTCAGTTAGAGACTGTTTACATGGGGAATAATAATGCTTGCAAGGTTCAAGGGATTGGGAGTATAGTTCTAAGTCTTGATAATGGTAAATCATCAAATTAACTAGGGTGAGATATATACCAGAACTGAAAAGAAACTTGATTTCCCTAGGTACATTAGATGAACTAGGCTGCTGTTATAAGGCTGAAGATGGTTGCCTAAATGTGTATAAGAATAAGAACCTAGTTCTGAAAGGTGTCAAACGAAATGGCCTCTACATCCTGTGTGGTAATTACTGTTCAAATTATGTCAATTCTGCTTTGTTCACTACTAATCTTACTGTTACAGAAAAGTGGCACCTCAGAATGGGTCATATGAGTCAGAAAGGACTCAACATTCTGAGCCAGCAAGGTATGTTTGGTAAGGATTCTATCGATACTTTAAATTTTTGTGAGACATGCATATTAGGGAAACATCATAGGGTGAGCTTCCAGAAAGGAACTCACCTGGCCACCAATAACTTAGAATATCTTCATGCTGATTTATGGGGGCTGAAAAAACCAAAACACATGGGGGAAGTAGTTATCATTCCATAGTTGATGACTATAGCAGAAAAGTTTGGGTTTATCTGCTTAAGACCAAAGATGAGGCTCTAGCTAGGTTTAAGAGTTGGAAAGCATTAGTAGAGAACCAAACTGATAGGAGAGTTAAAGCTCTCAGAACTGACAACGGCCTAGAATTCTGTAATAGTGAGTTTGACCAATTCTGTAGTGATCAAGGGATACTTAGACATAGGACTGTGAGGAAGACTCCACAACAGAATGGAGTCGCTGAGAGAATGAACAGGACTTTGTTAGAAAAAATTAGATGTCTATTGTTCACATCAGTTTACCAAAATCCTTCGGGGTGAGGCCTTAATCTGCAGCTTATTTGGTTAATAGGAGTCCCTCTAGTGCCATTAATTTCAAATGCCCAAGAAAAATGGACTAATAGGAAGCCCAACCTAGGTCACCTTAGAGCTTTTGGATGTGCTGCTTATGCTCACACCAGTGAGGGAAAATTAGAACCTAGGTCCTTGAGATGCATATTCTTAGGTTACCAAGAGGGGACTAAAGGGTACAGGTTGTGGGAAAGAGAGGCACCAGGGGTAAAAGTTATTATAAGTAGAGATGTTATTTTTTAACGAAAATCTTTTTCCTTGTAGAATCTCTAATAATCCCGCAGTACCTCTACCACCGAGGAAATTAGTCAAGATCAAGACAATGGGACACAAATTGAGGTGGAGCAGTCAAAGTTCAAACCGAACCGGAGAACCAAGAGCAAACACCGCAATTTCAGATCCGGGAACATGAATCGAGGATGATCAAACTGAAATTTCGAATGCTTCAACAGAGTCACGGAACAATACCAACTCACCAGAGACAGAACCAGGAGAGAAATCAGACCTCCTGCAAGATACTCATATGCTGACTTAGTGTTTACAGCTTTGGTTGCAGTCTTGAAATTGAGAACTGAACCGAATACCTATGATGAAGCAATAAGGTCCAAAGACAGGGAGAAATGGCAAGCTGCCATGGAAGAGGAGATGCACTCCTTGAAGGTAAATGGGACCTGGTCCCTAGTACCCTGTCCTAAAAAAAAGAAGCTTATTGACTGCAGATGGCTGTATAAGGTAAAGGAAGGTATGACTTCTATTGACCCTCCTAGATTTAAAGCTAGGCTTGTAGCAAAAGGCTACACCCAAAGGGAAGGGATTGATTTCAATGAAATCTTCTCCCCTGTAGTCAAATACAAAACCATTAGGATCATGCTATCTATAGTTGCACATCTAGACCTAGAACTAGAACAGTTAGATGTTAAAACTGCTTTCTTGCATGGTAATCTAGATGAAAAAATCTTCATGAAATGACCTATGGGGTTTATTGATAAAAACTATCCCGAACATGTTTGTCTGCTTACACAAATCCTGTATGGGCTTAAACAAGCCCTCCCCTAGACAATGGTATAAAAGGTTTGACACCTTCATTACCAGTATAGGATTCAAAAGAAGTGAGTATGACAGTTGTTTTTACTATGATTTAAATTCTGGTATGCCTGTGTATTTACTGCTTTATGTAGATGACATGTTACTAATTAGTAAATCAAAAACCAGAATAAATGACTTGAAATCTAGGCTGAATTCTGAGTTTGACATGAAGAACTTAGGTAGTGCTAAAAAGATCCTAGGGATAGTTATTGACAGAAAAAGAGAGGACTGTGAACTAAAACTTCAACAGTCCTCCTACTTATTGAAACTGGTATCCAGATTTGGAATGTCAGATTCCAAGCCAGTATCCATGCCTTTAGCTAGCCATTTTACACTTAGTAAGACACAAAGTCCCAAGACTGAATCTGAATTCATTAAGATGGAAAAAATTCCTTATGCCAATGTGATAGGATCAATCATGTACGCCATGATTAGCACCAGACCTGACCTATCTTATTCCATTTCACTTCTTAGTCGTTTTATGTCCAATCCAGGTATAGAACACTGGTTAGCATTGAAATGGTTACTAAAATATATTAATAGTACAATATATGTTGAATGGAATATAAGAAAAGAGGAAACTCACTTGATCTTGTGGGATATGTAGACTCTGATTTTGTAGGAGATAGGGACACAAGGAAGTCTACTACCTCATACTACTTCACATTGGGAGGAAATTGCATAAGCGGAAGTCCCGGACTTCAACCCGATTGTTGCCCTCTCCTACTGAGGCGTAATACATTCTGTGAGATGTATTCAAAGAAGGATTATGGCTTAAGGGGATCCTATCCGAGGTGGTGATTGATGAGAAGACAGTAGTGTTTTCGGACAGTCAGAGTGCACTTCACCTAAGTAGAAATCCAGTTTACCATGAAAGGACAAAGCACATGGATGTTAGATATCATTTCGTGAGGGATTTAGTGGCTAAAGGAATCATAGACTTGAAGAAGATATCAACTGAGGACAACCCAGCTGACATGGGCACAAAGGTAGTAACTGTCACAAAGTTCAAACACTGTTTGAACCTCGCGTTTATACAATAAGCAAGAAATATCGAGCCGAGAAGGATTCTTGGGAGGTAGCTGCACTAGAGAGAATTAGACTAAGCTGTTTGGTTGTGTTTGTGTATTTTTTTGGGAGCTTCAAGGTGGAGAATGTTAGAGTGAAGCACACAAAACGCTGCCGTTATGCATTTAGTGGAACACTGTCGTTTTACTCTTGTCATCACAAACAAATCCAGACCATTGAAGGACATTAAAATCGCGGCCAGATCCATTCTACCCAAAAACAGAATGCAAAAAGGCTTTATCTTGTCAGCTGCGTTTTTTTCTGCATTTGGCGCTCTGGGTTTTATTTTTCAGTTTCATCGTATTCTGTAGTAAAGAACATCGCTCGTCTGCTTTCTTTTCTTGGCTGGAATTTTTGAGTGGTTGGTTGAATCACTTGTAAGGGTTGTGTTTCCCTTGAGTCTTGAGGCTTTGATTTAGAGTTCTCATAGAAAAATTTCAGGTTGTTGTGAGAGTGAGATACGTTGTCTTTGGAGTATTTTTGGGTGTATAATCTGTTTATATCAGGTTGTATTAATCTTTAGTGCGGTGAGCTCCGAGTTTCTTGAGCTCAACGTGGATGTAGTTTATCCCATATAGGATAAGCGAACCACGGTAAAAATTCGTGTGTCCTTTGTTCTTGATTTCTTTACATTCTTTGTTTGTGTGTTGTGTGTGAAATTGGTGGATGATTTTGAGTGATAGTAGTACAGATTATCTCAACAGTTGGCTATTGTTCATATTTTGCACACAGATGTATTAAGGGGTCCCGCTCCCCAATGAGTGGGTGGCGATCCCGCTTGCCAGTGAGCGGCGAGGGTGAGAGGGCAACACCCCCTTCACAGTAAGTCTAATTAGTAATTGGATTTGTTATTAGTTCATTAATATTGGGGTTTGAGTTGAACTAGATTTGGGTAAATCCAAAATGGGGTAGAGTTTTCTATTATATATATTATGTAGTAGTGAGAAATATAAGGTAATAAAAAATAGAGAGTGAGAGTGAGTTGTCATCATTATTTATTATAATTATTGCATAGTTCTGAAACTTAATCAAAATTCTCTATTTGAATGCTGGACATAGTTGCTTAATCGGAATGGACTAGAGTAAATCAAATGTCCTATTTACTTTTTTATTTTCTTTTATTATGTGTGTTTGATTGTGGTTTCATCATATTCAAATCTTATAAACTTAAATCTCAAAATCATTTGTCGGCAGTGTGGAATGTAACAAAAATTTTGTACATTTTATATGGTATATTTGCTGCTTATAGACAGACATTATTAGAATAATAACGGAAATGATTGGCAAGATGACAATAACTACTGAATTATTATTGCCTGCTTGTAGCCTCGAAAGCACTCAATCATCATCATAAGGTACTTCCCACACATAGTAAACGCGCAGCCCCTTGTCCTTGGCATAGAAAATTTAGTTTTCACCACCTTTACATCATCAAAACGAATCCAAATGTTCCCAATTAACTTAACGTCTTTATTCCCCTTTCTGCTATTCTTGATATGATAGTACCGCAAAAGCCCATCTGCTGTACTATCATATCTAAGCAAATAGCAACTCCATCATTACTTTGGTTAGGCCACAGCCAGAACAAATCAATCTCTTTAAATCCATAACGCTTGACGGTTTTCATTGAAGATTCAATAAAAGACTTCCTATGAAAAGAATCACTAACCATTGAAGATAGAACTGAATAGTTCACTTTGTTGCCCAATATGGATTGACCTGTTGCATTCTCGTCCATTCCAGATGTGAAGAGTTGTAACTGATGGACTTTTGCCTAAGATAGTACCAGTAAAGCTTGAGAAGTATTATTCACTGGCAGATGGGATGGAGAGCTGGTAAGTGGAAGAGTCTACATTGGCAAAAGCACATATATGGTGAGTAAACAAGGCAGAATTTATTTCTGATATTGGAAATTCCCTACCAACATACCAGTAGCCAATTTTGATCCAATTTTGTGAAATAGAAAACTTCAACCGGCAAGACATAATAAAAAAGAAGAGGAAGATGATCATATGTATGTTTTATTGCCATAAACGAAGCTACTAGATACTTCCCTAGGACTAGAATTTTTAGCCATGTATAAAACAATTAGAAAAAAATTTGAGACAGGGTCAAGTCATTTGGCTTCTGTTCCTTGTGTGACGCCACTCAAGCATTTCATCAAACACTTGGTGTGCATCACCCGGACAATCTAGAAGCTTCCGGAATACTCTTGTACATGCTAGAATATTGTAATTAATGTGGCAGTTGGTAGATAGTAGTTGGTAGGTGGTAGTTTAGAGTTAGCTAATCTCCACCGTTGATCTCGAAAGATCTAGACCGTTCATTGTATATTCCAACTACTATAAAAGGGGGAGGCCTTCATTTGGCCAAACCATCCAAGAATTGTAAAGTTCTCTCAATTAGTAAAGATCTCTCTTCTAGCATCTCTTGTGAGTTTGTGTGAGTGTTTTCTTACTTGCAGGGCTAGGAGCGTGTGCAAGCAAGGCTGACTTAGGGCAATCGTCGGGGGATTAGCACCTAAGGCCGAGCGAATCCGAGGGGAAGCAATCGGGTCGTTACAGTTGGTATCAGAGCAAACCCAATCTGTCTTTCGATGTCCTGCCAAGCGCCCACGTAGGGGCATCCACGTGAGATTGTGGGTCCACACGAGAGTGAGATGGACAGGTAGGCAGGGGGCCCCAGCTGTGACAAGGGCGTCACAGGATTGGGTGGGGGAGAATGTAACAAATCCCACATTGGAAGCGTATTGGGGAGGTCTTGGGCTTATAAATGGGGGGAGTCCCTCCACCTAATAGGTTAGCCTTTTGGGTGTGAAACTCTCAGCCCGTGACAAGTGGTATCAGAGCAGGAAGATTCTTGGTTCAAGATGTCGTCCGAAGTTTGCCATGAAGAGCAAAGGGGGAGGGAAGCCAATCCTAACCCCAACCCTTCCAAGAAGAACTCTCGAGGAGGGAAGGACAAGTCCGTGGACGTGATCGCCTCCATGGAAGCGCGGGTGATGCGCAACGAGGTGAATGTTGCCGAAGTGAAGGAACACCTCGACGTCCTCGATCAAAAGATGGACGATGTTGAAGGCATGGTCGAAACCATGGGAGAGTTTCGCCAACATGTTGCCGATAAGCACCAAGCCTTTGAGGAGTTCCAAGTGGTGGTGTTGGACTCTCTCAGGACATTACAAGCTCAAGTGGAAGAGCTCCGATCGGGTCTAGAAGAAAGCAAGGGCGATTGGGCATTTTGCAAGAGGGCGGTGGCAAACGGGGTCGTCACCAATGCCGCACCTCCCGCAAGGGTCGAAGTTCCAAGACCGCGGAAGTATGGGGGAAAGCGGGATGCCCAAGAGCTGGAGAACTTTCTATGGTCCATGGAGAGGTACTTCGAGGCTACCAATGTCCAAAGTGAGCAAGAGAGGGTGAACATTGCAACCGGGTATCTTGAGGACCATGCAATCGCGTGGTGGCAACGGAAGCATGCTGAGATCATGCAAGGCACATGCATCATCAACACTTGGGAGTTGCTCAAGTGTGAGATCAAGAAGCAATTCTATCCGGGCAACGTGGCATATGAAGCACGGAAGAAGATGCGGGAACTCAAGCACACGGGGCCGATTTCCAGGTATGTGGATGAGTTCTCTAAGCTTATGCTTCAAGTTGATAATATGAATTCGGAAGATTTGCTATTTAATTTTATGGAGGGGCTCCAACCCTGGGCACAACGGGAGCTCCAAAGGCGTCAAGTAGCCAACATTTCCACAGCCCTTACCGAAGCCGACACCCTTGTTGAGTTCCGCAAGGCAGAATCATCCAAGCCGAAGAAGGATGGCAAGTCCGATCACGGCAAAGGTGGGGGAGGAAAGGGAGACAAACCATCCCACCGGGAAAAGGGAGATAAGCCGCCTCACAAGAAAGAATGGCGGAAGGATGGCAAGAAGGAATACAAGCGTCGTGAGAATTGCTACCTTTGTGATGGGGACCATTGGATCCGTGACTGCCCCAAGCGCAAGGCCTTCAATGCCATGTTCGAAGAGAAACAACCTGAGACATCCGCATCCGAGATTGCCAACATGGGATGCCTCCAACTTCTCAATGCCTTAAAGGTAAAGCCCGCACAACCGAAAGTTCAAGATAAGTCCCTCATGCATGTCGAAGCCACCATCAACGGGAAAAAAGTTCAAGCCTTATTGGACACGGGTGCTTCCCACAACTTCATCAAAGATAGTGAGGCAAGACGATTAGGCCTCAAGGTGGAGAAATCAGACGGATGGCTCAAGACGGTGAATGCTGAAGCAAAACCACTTGGGGGCGTGGCTCGGAACGTTGAGCTACATCTTGGCACATGGAGCGGCAAGGTATCATTTTCTGTTGCACCTTTAAATGATTTTAACCTTGTTCTTGGCATGGAGTTTCTCAGGCAATTCAATGCGGTACCCCTACCGCGATACAACTCTATGTGCATCCTTGAGGGAGTCCCGTGCATGGTTCCAACCGTGAGCAAAGCCGCACCAAGCAACCAACTCTCTGCAATGCAAGTTGAGAAGGGACTTAAGCGAAAGGAAGAGACCTTTCTCGCCATGGTGCACGAGTTGGAAGAGGAGGAAGGTGTGGACACCATGGAGCCGGTACCGGAGGAAATATCCAAAGTCCTTGAAGAATACAAGGACGTCATGCCATCAGAGTTGCCAAAATGCCTACCACCTAGGAGGGAGGTGGACCATAAGATCGAGCTAGAGCCGGGAGCTAAACCACCCGCCAAAGCTCCATACCGGATGTCGCCACCGGAATTAGATGAGTTGCGGAGACAACTCAAAGAACTCTTAGAGGCCGGTTTTATCAAGCCTTCAAAAGCACCATACGGAGCTTCGGTCCTCTTTCAAAAGAAGCATGATGGGTCGCTTCGCCTTTGCATCGACTATCGGGCACTTAACAAGGTAACCATCAAAAACAAATATCCCATTCCACTAATTGCCGATTTGTTTGATCAACTTGGACAGGCCAAGTACTTTTCTAAGCTTGATTTGAGATCGGGATATTACCAAGTGCGGATTGCGGAAGGGGATGAGCCAAAGACCGCATGCGTGACGCGTTATGGAGCTTTCGAGTTCAAAGTCATGCCTTTCGGCCTCACCAATGCCCCTGCCACGTTTTGCACCCTCATGAACCACATTTTCCATCCATATCTTGATCGGTTCGTGGTGGTTTATCTTGACGACATTGTGGTGTACAACAACACTCTTGAGGAGCATGCCGAGCACCTGCGGACAGTTTTCCGAGTGTTGCAAGAGAATAAGCTATGTGTCAAGCGGGAGAAGTGTTCATTTGCCAAGCCGGAGGTAGAGTTTCTCGGTCATAAGATTACGGACGGGAAGCTCATCATGGACAAAGCCAAGGTAAAGGCTATTGCGGAGTGGGAAGCTCCAACAAAGGTTACCGAGTTGCGCTCTTTCTTGGGCCTGGTCAACTATTATCGGAGATTTATCAAAGGCTATTCCACTATTGCCGCACCACTCATGGATTTGCTTAAGAAGGCCATAAAATGGGAGTGGACGGTTGATCGCCAATAAGCCTTTGACACTTTGAAAAGGGCCATCCTGGAGTAGCCGGTGTTAGCATTGCCCGACCATACTCGAACATTTGAGGTACATACTGACGCATCCGATTTTGCTATTGGTGGTGTGTTAATGCAGGAAGAACATCCCATAGCCTTTGAGAGCCGGAAGCTCAATGATACGGAGCGGCGATACACGGTGCAAGAGAAAGAAATGACAGCCGTGGTGCATTGTCTACGCACTTGGCGGCATTACTTACTTGGGTCCAAGTTTTTGGTGAAGACGGACAATGTGGCAACGAGCTACTTTCAGAGTCAGAAGAAGCTCAGCCCCAAACAAGCTAGATGGCAAGATTTCTTGGCCGAGTTTGACTATGTGTTAGAGTACAAGCCCGGGAAAGCCAACTTGGTAGCAGATGCATTGAGTCGGAAAGCCGAACTTGCAGCCATCAGCAAGATACAAGGGGACCTTCTGAAGCTTATAAGGGAGGGTCTCGAGCATGACGCATTGGCCAAGCAACTCATTTCTTTAGCTCAAGACGGCAAGACCAAGCGCTTTTGGGTAGAAGATGGCCTCCTGTACACCAAAGGGAGAAGGGTGTATGTTCCGAAGTGGGGAAATTTGCGGAGGAACTTGATCAAGGAGTGTCACGACACCAAATGGGCCGGACATCCCGGACAAAGGCGCACTCGAGCACTGTTAGAAGCAGCTTATTATTGGCCACAAATGCGGGATGATGTGGAGCAGTTTGTACGAACTTGTCTTGTGTGCCAACAAGACAAAGTGGAACACCAAAGCCCCGCAGGATTACTAGAACCATTGCCCACACCGAGTAGACCATGGGAGAGCATCTCAATGGATTTCATAGTGTGTTTGCCGAAATCTGAGGGGTTTACTACTATTATTGTTATGGTGGACAGGTTATCAAAGTATGCTACTTTCATCCCCGCACCGAAGGAATGTACAGTGGAAGACACGGCCAAGCTCTTTTTCAAGCATGTCGTGAAGTATTGGGGTCTTCCGAAGTCAATCATAAGCGATCGAGATAGTCGGTTCACCGGGAGGTTCTGGACCGAATTATTCAAATTCATGGGGTCGGCATTGCACTTTTCTACAAGCTTTCACCCTCAAACCGATGGACAGACCGAGAGAGTGAATGCTTTGTTAGAGATTTATCTTCGGCACTTTGTGAGCGCCAACCAGCTTGATTGGGCAAAGTTGCTCGACGTAGCCCAATTTTCATACAACTTGCAGAGAAGTGAAGCCACCAACAAGAGCCCATTCGAAATAGTAATGGGTCAACAGCCACTCACGCCGCACACTTTGGGTACAAGTTACAAGGGGAGCAGCTCCGCGGCATTCAAAGTTGCTAAGTCATGGCATGAGCAAGCCGACATCACACGGGTGTACCTCGACAAAGCAACTAAGAAAATGAAGAAATGGGCGGACAAGAAACGGAGGCATGTAGAGTACAATGTGGGAGATTTAGTACTTGTCAAAATCCTCCCTTCACAACACAAGTCCACCCGATCATTGCACAAGGCCCTTGTCCGAAGATACGAGGGGCCATTTCCCATAATCAAGAGGGTCGGTAATGTGTCTTACAAGCTTGAGCTACCTTCTTGGTTGAGACTCCATCCGGTCTTCCATGTGAGTTGTTTAAAGCCGTACCACGAAGATACGGAAGACCCGAGAAGAGGAGAACCAAAGCGGATACCGTTTGGCAACACCAAATTCTACGACAAGGAGGTAGAGTGTGTGTTAGCCGATCGCGTCGTTCGACAAAAAGGCTACCCTCCAAGTCGAGAATACTTTGTCAAATGGAAGGGGCTACCGAAGAGTGAAGACAGTTGGGAACCCGAAAGTGCATTGTGGCAATTCAAAGACAAGGTCCGAGAATTCCACTAAGAGTCGACGAGTACGTCTCCCGATTAGGTGGGGGAGAATGTGACGCCACTCAAGCATTTCATCAAACACTTGGTGTGCATCACCCGGACAATCTAGAAGCTTCCGGAATACTCTTGTACATGCTAGAATATTGTAATTAATGTGGTAGTTGGTAGATAGTAGTTGGTAGGTGGTAGTTTAGAGTTAGCTAATCTCCACCGTTGATCTCGAAAGATCTAGACCGTTCATTGTATATTCCAACTACTATAAAAGGGGGAGGCCTTCATTTGGCCAAACCATCCAAGAATTGTAAAGTTCTCTCAATTAGTAAAGATCTCTCTTCTAGCATCTCTTGTGAGTTTGTGTGAGTGTTTTCTTACTTGCAGGGCTAGGAGCATGAGCAAGCAAGGCTGACTTAGGGCAATCGTCGGGGGATTAGCACCTAAGGCCGAGCGAATCCGAGGGGAAGCAATCGGGTCGTTACACTTGTCAAGACATGCTGACTTGTTAAATTTCTGATGAACTATAGTATTACTAAATACAGAAAATAGGTGTGATATGACTTGGTCTCAAAGGTTATAGATTCTGATGTATACTGTCTCCGGATCCAAACAAATTAATAAGTCACGGGTTCTGTTAAATAAATAGACAATTTTTAAATAAGGGTTATATCTCATTTTCTTTCCCGTGAGATCGTTTACTATTAAATTCATCCATGTTGTTTAGAAAATATTAAAAACCCCAAAATATAAAAATTTCATTAAAATATCTTTTTGGCAGCTATAGAATCTAATCAAAGCATCATCAATTGATTGATAGAGGATGGCTCAATATTTCTTTGTGGCTGCAAGCTTGCGGTCTTCAGTTAATATAGATATGCTTTTGAACTCAGAAACGTGGCAAAACTTGAACCAGGTTTTTCTTGTTTCTTTTTCAAGTTGAAGTTGCGTAAACATAAAGGCACCAAGGCTGCTTCCTGTGGTGGGTCAAGGGTAAAATAACGACCCATCCACTTCACTGTACGCTTTCCCCAAAAGGGGTTTTCTTTCTTTAAATAAATTGAAAGAAGGCAATGTTTTCATGGGCCAAACTTTATAGACCCGAGAAAACTTTTTATGTAATATAGCGTCACATTTCACAAAGGGCTGATGAATAGAATTGGCTTCTTAGCTTGTGGCACCACAGACAATTGAGCATAGGCTGAATTCCAGAAACAAAATATTTTCTATAAACACTTGAATGTAAGAACACTCATTACATTTTCAAGAAAATTTTGTGATTATCTACAACTTTCCAAGGACAGCTTCCATCGTATTCTAGAAAAGATTAGGCCTACTTGATCAGTGATTGAGCGCGCACATGTCGGTATCTTCTCTAGTTATGTACCATGAGAGGCTACATTGCCATCTGGCTACCAGTTTGGTGATTGTTGCCTCATCAACTAAGCAAATTTTCACCTTCAATGCACATTTACTTTCCTCATCTTCATCTCTTTTAACTGAAAATGCAGGCCTTTTAGGATTTGGGATGGCTGCAGTTTCACTTCTGAGCATCGTATAAACATACAACGTGGTTGGTCTATCTGCAGGATTTTCTTGGATACATAGTACAGAGACTTGCAAGCATTTCTTCAATTTCCATGGAGAAGACGAATTGTCTAGTGATAAATCGAAAAACTCCATGACTTCACCTTCTTTCCACAATTCATACCCCTGAAGTAACTTAAATGTTACCCAACTTTGGCCTAGTTTCTCACCTATAGTAAATCACAATTTTTTTTTTTTTTTAAATCAGGATGTCTACAGGAAAGAATGACCGGTAACTTACATATTCTAAAAGGTTCAAATTTTTGCAGGAGCCACAATAGCATGCAGTCTTCTTGCCACTAATGATTTGTAGAAGTAGAACTCTATAGCTATAAACATCATACTTCATGGAGTATACCTTTTCTTATATACTCAGGGTAATATAAGTATATATTTCTTCACCATATATATTTCTTTAATTATAAGACCTTTAATTACTCTTCGCCATATATAGTTGTTTATTATTTAATGAATTCTAGATTTCTTATTACCAATTTGAGGTCCACACATGAGTTGCGTATTATATAAGTACAAGAACTTTATTCAAAAAAGGCAAAATTACTATCATATCCTAGAGCCAACTTGCCTTGCGAAGTAGACTAAAGAGATTTGGAGTATTCAAAACCCCTTGACTACGCTGTAAAAACTTATGAACATAATTAAGTCAAACTGCCACTATAATATATAGTCCAAATTCATTAGAAATGACTCTTAACCTTGTCCTTGTGTAAGAAGTTTTATTTTCTATGTAGAAAATTGTTGATAATGAAACTCCTGTCTTACATAAAGAGTTGACCCTCGTGTCTCGGGTCCTTGAGCTTTAATTTCTAACGCGAGGTTAGTCCATTATACATAAAATATCTAATATTTTTAACTATCAATGACTAGTAGTCATGGAAAAAAAATTGTGAGTTTGATAGCACACCAGAAACCATTCGTAATTATCCTTTCTTTCAAGAAATTACTTTGTCCACTTAAAAATTAAAAAAAAAATTCTAATTTATCCCTTCTCAGAAGTCCTCACACCTAATTATCCACCACAGTAAATTAAAGGAATCCAACCTCACTCCAACTTTCATTATACAAAAGCCAATAAATTAAATAATATTTAAAAAATACCTTAAAATCAAAGAAGCTAGGATAAGTTATTAATAAGGGTTCAAGTACCTGCACAACTAAGATAATAAAATCTAGAATAAAGATTAATTAAAGCATGTGATGTAAATTGGGTTTTAATTAATTAATGAAGATCATGACATGAAAATATTCAATGAAACTTCTATCTTACATTGAAAGAGTCTTTTGATCACAAACCAATACGTATATAACATGTAAGATTTTAGTTTAGAAATAATCAATTATATTAATTATAAATTAAGATAAAATAGAATGAATAGAAAAAAGTTAGAGGCGACATAGAATCGTTGGGTTGTGATACACATGAAGAGGTACTATTTTACTATTCAATAGATTTTTTCATCTTTTATTCACTCTTTTATTTTCTTTTTTTACTTTCGTGTAGTTGGGGTTGGGAAAGCCGAAAGCAGACCTAATTATAGTTGACATTTAAAAGTCTTGGTCTTCGATCTTCTTTAGCAAAGATATGACAGAAATAGAGTTAATGGCATGCCATAAAAGTTACATATATCCAGCTATATGAGGGGGCCTTGAAAGGAAAAAGAAGATTAATAATTGCCGTGGAAAAATAATTTGCCACTTACCATAGAAGTCTTGGTCAAGTAAACCATTTAGAATTTAGAATACTTAGCTCCTTTTGGTTCATTATTGGGTAGTTTTTAGAATAATCTTTTAAAAAAAGTTAAATTGGGTGGATATTACGATGTAGAATTTTAAAAATTAATATAAATACCTCCTGTATTTATTTATTTACTAAATAGCCCTAAATATAATATTCAAAATTAACAAAACACCCACAATCTACTCATAAATAAGAACAACCTGCCACCACCGCCGGAGGGTGGTCGGAGTTGTCGTAACGGCATATGACCGACTCGATATTGTTGGTTGTACGCCGATATGACCTTGTCCGACCAGATCCACCGTGGATTTAGCCGGAAAATGTCAGATCTACAGTTAGATCTGGCCATTGACGGTCAGATCTGGCCGCATTTGGTCGTCAACGACGGCCAAAGATACGGTTGTCGTTGATGGTCAACGATGACCATATCTTGGTCGTCGTTGACGATTGTCTACGGGCAAAGATCAGATCTTTGGCCGTAGATCTGGCTTTTTTCGGTCAGATCCAACGTGAATCTGGTCGAAAAAGGCTAGATCGGCGCACTACCGGCCAAATTCAGCCAGTAGTGTGCCATTACACTAGATTCCGACAGTGGTAGCCGGAATCTGGTAAATTTGGGTTGTTGGGGTGTATTTGTCAATTTTAAAAAAAAAATTAGGGGTTGTTTAGTTAAATTAAAAAATTTAGGAGATTAAAGGGAATTGAATAATTTAGAAAACTATTTTGAAAATAGGTGAAATAAAGTTAACTTTTTTGAGAAAACTTTTGGGAAAATATGTTAAACAAGCTGAGCCGTAAATCTCAACTTAATGTTTTCGTTGTAAGACAAAAGAGTTGGGCTTTCCAAGACAATCTTGGATCAATATTTATAAGAGACAGGCCGTTTTAGGATATTCACTTTTGTATATGCATTATCTGATTGTACTTTGAAGAGCCTATGTGTTACGCTTTTTAAAAAATGTTACTATGAAAAAGTGTGTTAAGTTGAGTTGAATTGAATAAAATCGAATTGAATTTGAATTTGAAAATGTATTTGATAAAATATCTAAAAATTATATCAGAGTTGAATAAAATACTGAATAATTGTTTAAACTGAGAGTTTTAATTTTATAAGGTGAGAAAAACAGTAATAGATACATTTTTTTAATAAGATTTTTAAGATAGAATAGTTGTTTGGTACATTTTCTGAAAATATTTATGATTTTTTTTTTCCTTGTTTACAATAAAGAAGTTAGAACATGGATTACCAATAATCTTCACATGAGCAACGACCATCTTGAAACCGATGGAATCTATGGCTATGTCGAATTACAATTTCTCTATTATAGGCTTGAGATACAAACTTGATAAATGAGTGACAATCTCCACCAATCCGGAGATTATTCACAATTCGGATTGGGGTTTTTTCAGGGGTGCTTCTAAGCCCAAAAGCTACACCCAACCTTTCACTGTGGTGAGATGATGTTTGTTGTAGTTCTTGTTGCTGTAATCTTCTTTCAATCTCGTCCAACATGGAATAAATTTCTGTAGCATGAGGATCAAAGAAATCCCCACAAGTAAACTTACGAAGAACATCTTGTTCTATAAGGCTATATCCTGGTTGCTTCCTTATTCCTATATCATGTGGCTTTGTTCTTTGTCTGCTCACACCATCTAATTTACCAGCTTTTGCATAAAAATTTGAAAGCAGCACATATGCTGCATCATTCAGTGGGTCTATCTTTGTACAAATTTTATATATGAACTCTTGTACATAAATTACTTCTCTATTGTCACATTATTCAGCTGTCTAATTCATTGAATTAAGTATTTCATTTTCACTGTTATATTCATTTTTTTTCATATTAGTTTATATGCAAAAGTTTATATGCATAATAATATTCAAACTTTAATCGAGTTGGTATAAAAATGAATTATCATGGAACAAATTAATTATACTGTCGTTCAAAGGAAAAAACTGGCAGCTACCACTAACAAATTTGTACATAATGTTAAGATAAGAAAAAACTAAAATCAGATTGATTACTGTGCTATAAATTATAGGTTAACTTGGTTGAGTTTAAATTAATAATAAGCCAAAATTGAAATTTAACAATTTGATTTATTTTGTTTTAAGAAAATAGGCTTCTTTGAAATCTACAAGTGGAATATGTACATCCACTAATTTCACGTCTTTATCATTATTTCACAGCTCATATGCCTAAAAACAAAAATACTATAACAACTTTCAACCCAACACATCTTGTCATCCCTGACAACAAAGACTTCTTTGGGTCAATGAAACATTTGAAATATTTAACCAACTGCAGAACGTTTTCTCTGCCCCTGACCCAAATACTTCTTCAGGTCATGAATTAAGAGTTGGTACTAAGTTGTTGGTGAACTTGTGCCCTCATCCCCACTGCACGAACCTAGGGTTAATACGCCTTAATTGTGGCCATAGAACCACAACAGTTTGTTAGAAAGACTTCTGGTCAACTGAGCATTGTTATCTTTTCTCAGTTCTTAAGAATGTGCAGGGAATGCCGTGTGCATCCATATCTAAGCAAATAGCAACTCAATCATACTTTGGTATCAATGTTCATGTATTATAATTAGATTAAAGTTTATCCAGGCTCATGATAGATCCTAATTCTTATTTAGTAACCCGGCCTAATTATGATTTTTTTATGACTTTTTACATAAACAAATACTAAGATGTTGTCATATTCTATGTCATTAGCGAACGAGAAAGTAAAGATGATTTATAAATATTGTGTTTTCTAAACGTGATAGTAGCATTTTATTCTTATTACACAAAAGCTAAAGCAAAATTAACTGTTTATTTGATTCTTATTCAAAACTTTTACCAGCATATAATTCAAAAATTTGTATACTGATAGAAGTTTATTTTTCCTTCATGTTATTTTTCCCACTTTGTGCAGATCCATCAGATTGTCAATGACTCATTTCTCATAAGATCCAATCTCTTCTGAATCAACCATAAATTTTACTGTCTACAATCATTATATAATTCAAAAAATTGTATAACTTTGATGAAATATTCTTGTCATATATCTATTCTCAGTGGATGAAGGGCTTCGTCTTTTTGAGCAAAGACTTAATCCCGTGTTTCATACGAACAAAATAGATTTGACAGCACATGCGGGTTTACTGAAGTCAGTAGGCAGTTGAAAAATGAATAAAACCTACCAAATTCCAGCCACAATATATAGATAGCTTTCGTCAAGTAAACTGTTAAAATAACAACCCCCTGATTCTCTCACTATTAAACAAAAATATTTGCTAGATGGGGTTCTTGAGTTATCATCAAGAAGCTTTGAATTCATAGCCATAAATGAACATAAGCTTCACCTCAGGATTTGATCTCAACCACATGATTGGATCACCCACACTTCAAAGACTCCGTTAATTAAACTTAGCCACAAGTCCAAAAAAGAAATCTTGAAAATATTTGGTAGATATCTTGGAAAAATTTAGAATATGAAAAATGGCTTGTAATCAACTTAAAAGCCTATGTAAAGCAAACTTCGGTCTTGTATTGGGCAAGTAGAATTTTCTATAAGCTTATAGAAATATTATTTGATGTTTTTAAGTCAAGTCTGGATCAGGCCTTTTGAATTAGATATTGGGCCTCATATGGATTTGGATTTGGGTTGGACGTGACATTCTCATCCATCTAACTGATGCTCAAAAAATAAAAAATTATGAGACCTTGTAAATAAATAATTTCTTATCACCAATTTGAAGCTTACACATGAGTTGCGTATTATATAAGTATAAGAACTTTATTCAAAAAAGAAAAAATTACTATCATATTCTAGAGCCAAATTGCCTTGCGAAGTAGACTAAACAGATATTCGAAAGTCAAAACCCCTTGACTGCGCTGTAAAAACTTATGAACATAATTAAGTGAAACTGTTACTATAATATTATTAATATATAGTCCAAATTAAGAAATGATGACTCTTAACCTTGTCCTTGTTATAAGAATTTTCATTTTCTAATGTAGAAAATTATTGATAATGAAACTCCTGTCCTACATAGCGTAAACAAAGTGTAGCCCGCTTAAATTTCTAACACGAGGGCTTATATATAAATGTGTAGCAGGAGAGGGAATTATGAATTTCTCTTTGTAATTAAAGTGTAAAAAGAGTATAAAAACTGTATAATTGAGAATAGAAATGACATTTCTATGTAAATCTTAAAAAATTGTGTGGGGTTTGGGGTGGCCATGACCGCCCAGGCCTCCACGTAGCTACACCCTACGTGTACTGTACTCGAGTTGAGAAGAATGTTTTCCATTCTACTTAACACCACCAAACATTTGGATTAATTTCTTGTATAAAATAACCAGTTACAGGGGATCCAATCATGTCAACAAAGGAAATGGCTAGTGGGGCAGTAATATTAAAAATGGTGGTCGACGGAAAAAAAAAGCTCCTTTTTTAAAGGGTTAACTGGAGTAAAATCCAAGTTGTGCTGGCTCGATCACTATATTTATAACCTTTCAGTTAGAAGACCAAAAAAATTGAGCCTCAGAAATGATAAATGGCCTTATAGAAATGTGCCCTGTAAACAGGGCCATATCTACTCTGACCAATCTTATTTTCAATAGAAAGTCTACCTCTGTTTTGTTTAGTTCTCAGGCTCTAAACTAGTCGTAGTACGCCTGTTTGTTTAAAAATCCGCTGACCTTGCTACCCTTAGTTTAACGAGTCATAATTATTTTGCTAGTTTTCTGACAGAGTAGTTCACAGTTCAATTCCTGAGACCAAAATAATACAATACCAACTGATGATAAAAGTTAAAAAATAAAAAAATTCTTGAAATTTAGAATATATATACACAGTCAAACTCTCTTAAATTTAGTCCTGATTTTCTTAATATGGAGACGTAAATTTCCATTAACAATCACTACAGATTGACCATCACAGAAAGCTTATAGTCGTTTAGCTACCACTTCGGAAACTGTTACATGATTAACTTAACTCAATGTGTTGATTTATGTTGTTCATCATTTCTTTGTATTAAAAATTAATTAAAGAGGAATTATGATACTAGGGCGAGGGAGAGAGTCCAGACTATAGCTTCCATAGGAGTCAATTAATCTCACACAGGTGAATCCTATTGATTCATATCCTATGGATTCAAGCCGTGTGTCATGCTGTTTGGCAGTGTACACCTATATGCCAATTCATGTTTTTTGGACTCTCAGAAAACAAATATATAATATCGTTCATATATAGTTTATTCGATAAAAAGAAAGTGTAATATATTTGGTATAATAATCAATCATGTAGTCTATTAAAGTTACGCTCATATGTCAAGTTTAAGGGGTGTTGAATACTAAACTTAATTTGGCCCATGACTTTTTGGGTTTTTAATTCATATTGGGGCTACACAGGTTGCTAATCCAATTTTGTTATGTCTTTAGCACAAATATAAAGTTTTGTATCCAGAAATATCATGTAAAAATATCTCAATTACTAAGGGAATTGTCAGATATACAGTTATAAAGGAATGTGCGTAGTAGATATAATTTGTTAATGAAGTTGGTAGGTTTGAATTAGTGTATATAAAGCTCCTTTGGACACCATAGAAAAGAATAAACTCTTTCCATTTTGTACCAGCCAAGTTGAAGAACCAATTCAATCACCTTTCCATTTTTTGATGGAGTGAAGGATGGATTGAAGAGTTAAAAGACAAAGGGTCTTGGGTTCAAGTTGTATCAAGGGCAAAGGGTGGCCAAAAATTACTATACTCCAAAAATAAATAAATATATTATGAAACTTATTTCTTAAGGTTACATTTGGAAGGCAGGATTGGAGTGGATTGGATTAAAGTAGTACTGTCTTGTGTTTGGTGAAGTATGGGACTGGGTAAAAATATTTAAAAACTAATTTAATATTTATTATCAAATTATAAAGTACTCAATACCATTTTAATCATCTTAATTTTACAATTAATCATTTTAAATAATTTATTACTGTAAACTCAATATTTATTATCAAATTAATTTAATTTGACGCATATCAACCACATGATCAATCTGCCGCCGAAGAAGACCATGACCTTTTTCTGCCAACAATAACAAGAACTTCACAAAATTATATTAAAATAAAAAAAATTTCATTCTCACCTGAAACAAAATTTCCCCTCACCCCCCAATGTCATACATCAATAAGTTGTTGTAAGATCATCTCCAACCCATTGCACCAATTTGATACAAAATTGCACCAAATTGGTGTAAAACATTATTCCATCTCCAACCCACAACACCAAATATTACACCAAAAAGAATATTTCTTAAAATATTCTTTAGAATATTCTTTTTTTTTCTTTTATTGTAATAATCAACAATTAATCTATTTCACTCATTATTTTTATATATATTAATTAAATATTATGAATGATATTTTTATTAAATAATAATTATTTTGAAAAATTATACTAATTTAATAAAATTAAGCATTTATTTAATCAAATAAACATTACATTTAATATAGAAAAACATTACATCTAATATAAAATGATACCCAAAAAAAAAAAAAAAAAAAAACCAACACAAAGGTAAAATTCTATATTGATAGTAATTTAATTTTTCCGAATTAGTATGTTTTTCCCACAAATGATCAATTAATATATTTAATATAAATAATAATCAAATTAAATTAAATACAAATACTCAAATTTGGTGTGATTTTTGGTGTAAAATTTAATACTCAAATTAACTTAACAAAATTAAAAAAAAAAAAAAAAGCAAAATTCAAAAAAATATATATTTTTTATTCGTGCTACAGTGTCACACCATTTTGGCATGGTGCTACAGTGCCACGCCAAATTTGGCGCGATACTGTAGCACCACGCCAAAATGGCGTGGTGTTTGGTGTGGGTTAGAGCACCAACCCACGCCAATTTGGTGGTTTTTACGTCATTTTGGCGTGGGTTGGAGATGCCCTAAAGACCTTGTTATAAAACGTATGGACATAACTAGGTCAAGGTCTTTATGTAGGCCATATCACTTTAAGAGACTGTCGTGGCCTTATTATAAAAATATTCAACGAAACATCTGTCTTATTCTTATGATGGGAAAGTCTTTTATGTCATTCGTGACACTACGTCAACAATACCGAAAACGATACCTAATACGTAACATATAAGTTTTCAATAAGGCTAGGGACATCGATTTTTTTACACCAAAATCTTGTTCCGACCTACGTGTTTCGTAATTCATATCAACAAATCTGACACGTTTCACGTTATTAATTTTTTTTCTAATGAACAGTCGTTCATCAACTATGGACGGTCGTTCACTTACGATGGATTCCTACCCATATTATATGGACGGGGTCCATTTACTATGGACAGGCGTCCCCATTTAAAGGACGCCCGTCCATCAGTAAAATAGAATAATTTTTTTTTATAAAAATTAGGGATGGTCGTTCATCAGTTATGGACGGTCGTCCCTTGATTTTGGACGTCCGCCCATAAATTGTGGACGGGCGTCCCTTGATTTTGGATGCCGGTCCATAAACTGTGGATGGCGTCCCTTAAGTTTGGAGGAATGGACGCCCGTCCTTTTCGTTCTTACTCACTCTCAGTTCCGTCTTCCAAATATCTTCAATCAATTTAAAACCTTTTCTCATCTCACTCTTACTCATGGCTAGTATCCGATAGACTCCAAAATTCTTCTCCTGCCTGGGTTAATATGAGTGAGACACAAGCTACTAGGTATGATGGATGGATTGATCAGAACACCTTTGGTGAGAACGGGGTCAAGGGAATCAGGAAGAGGGACTTCTACTTCTTTGAATGCAATTAGGGAATTCTTTCTTAGCCATGATGTCTTCCCTTCTTTATTTTTATTTAGCAACCCACGGGCAATCTCCTCCATTCTTGTGGGGTCATAAGAGAAAATCAAAATGAAGAGGAAGATGGAAGAGACCCATCAGATAACTTCAACTATGGCGAAACAACCAATAGCCTACCCTCCATTCAATTCTCCGTTTGCTGCCACTTCTCCTACAATAGAACTAACGCTTTTCGATAAAGCTTGGACTTGGCCAACTGAGACAAGAGAAGCAATGACACATGTCCCTAAAGACTTCTTTGAGGCTGATATAAGCAAAAGAGAGGTAGCTTCCAAGATTAGCAAGATGAAACTTTACAGCCCTAGAGAAGAGGAAGAAGAAAGGAGAAAGGGGGTCTCTACGAGACTTGGGCTCCATCCGTATTATCCATGGAACATCAAGAAGAAGCTTACACTTAGTTTGTTTACATGGCACATTCATATATTCTTTTGTCATTAATACTTTCTTGAAGAAGTTAGTTGAGCACTTATTAAAGATAGATATTCTAGTTATAAATTTTCTTGAATTTATTATACATGTTAAACAGGATTCATGCATAGAGTTGTTGCCAGAAGTCCAGCAGCAACTAGTGAAGAGTGGAAAATTGCCCGTGATTGCTGTTACTTCTGGTGAAGAAACTGAAATGCCAGCTCAATCTGATCTTTCCGAGTTGCAAGAACCAAAATCGACTAGTTTGTTGGCCCCTACATCTGATTCTTCTCTTTTGGGGATGAACCATTTTACTCCAGCTAAATAAAAATAAAGAAGGGAGGACAGGATAGCTAAGAAAGAATTCCCTAACTGCATTCAAAGAAGTAGAAGTCTCTTCCTGATTCCCTTGACCACGTTCTCACCAAAGGTGTTCTGATCAGTCCATCCATCATACCTGGTAGCTTGTGTCTTACTCATATTGACCCAGGCAGGAGAAGAATTTTGGAGTCTATCGGATACTAGTCATGAGTAAGAGTGAGATGAGAGAATGTGCTAAACTGATTGAAGATATATTTGAAGGACAGGAGTGAGAGTGAGTAAGAACGAAAAGGACGAGTGTCCATTCCTCCAAACTTAAGGGACGCCCGTCCACAGTTTATGGACGGGCTTCCAAAATCAAGGGACGCTTGTCCACAATTTATGGGCGGGCGTCCAAAATCAAGAGACGATCGTCCATAACTGATGAATGGCCGTCCTTAATTTTTTATAAAAAAAATTATTCTATTTTACTGATAGACGGGCATCCTTTAAATGGAGACGCTCGTCCGTAGTAAATGGACCTCAATCCATATAATATGGACGGGAGTCCATCGTAAGTGAACAACCATCCATAGTTTATGGACGGTGTTCACTAGAAAAATAATTAATAACGTGAAACGTGTCTGATTTGCAGGTGTAAATTACGGAACACATAGGCCGGTACAAGATTTCGGTGTAAAAAAATCGGTTTCCCTAGCATTATCGATAAGTTTTTAGTTTAGAAATCACTAATTAATCATATTAATTATAAAGATAATGTATGTAGAAAATTTTAGAGATGAATTAAATTCATTGCTCCTCGCTAGATTAGGTTAATACACTGTAATTGAGGCCATAGAACTACAATAGTTGCCTCTTCGATTTGCAAGTTTCAAAGGCTTCTCGAGAATGGATATTTTTCTTTTGTGCATGCAACAATTACAACATTCCAATCAGAAATAATTCTGTGCAGAAATAATTTGTACGCATTTCGTCAAAGTCTATGAGATTGACCAAGTCTTATAAGTTATAAATGGAGCTTGGACTTCTACACACTTGCACTTTGAATAAAATTAAGTTCATCAGGCTGTTCATCACTGTCACACAAAACACTTAGAACATAGAAATAGATCCGTAACGAATTATTCATACTTTCCCTGCATATAAAAAATCATTTAGTTTCATGAATCAACTGGGTAATACAAAAACGACACATAATAATCACATAGCAAGTTGAAGAAATTAACAGTGTCTAGCATGCCAGAATTTCTGGATATATAACAATTGATAAAATTGGTGATCTGATCAAAAGCTACATTATAAAGCTCATCTAGCTAACAAGTTTGAAATTGTTACATCATTGATTGATGAAGTGCTCCCTGAATAACCTTGCAATTGTCCTGTAGTTTTATTTTGTACACTCTTTGAGAAAGCAGGCTTCTTTGGAATCATCATATTCGTGTTCTCATTTTTAAGCATTGTGAAAACTTCCAACATAGAGGTCGATCAATTGGATTTTCTTGCACGCATAACAAAGCTATTTGCAAGCATCTCACTAATTTACAATATGAATAAGTATTATCTAGTGATTCATCCATAAATTCTGCGCCTTTACCATCATTCCATAGCTCATAAGCCTGAAAAATTATCCAATAATTTATTATACTGCTAAGTCCAATATGATTTACAAATCGTAGAAGTAATGAATAAGTTTAAAGATATTAACTTACATAGTCTAGAAGGCTCAAACTTTCATTGGGACCATACAAAAGAGAAATCATTTTGCCACTTATCATCTGTAGAAGTAGAACCCCAAAACTATAAACATCGGATTTTGTAGAGTACATGCCTTTTCTAGCATATTCAGGAGGAACATAACCACTGCATTTGATTATTATAAAAAAAAAAAAATGGAAAAATGAAATTAAGTTATATAAAAGGAGCAAAATCTTGAAACAATAATATAGCATTAAGATCTAATATAATTCTATATCCATTTGCATTGTTCAAACCACTTACAATGTTCCAACAATACGTCCTGTATTAGCCTCAAGATCATCTTTTGTAAATATTCTAACTATGCCAAAGTCTGATATTTTTGGCTTCATATCTTCATCTAACAAGATATTACTCACTTTTAGATCTCGATGAATAATAGTCAATCTTGAGTATTCTTGAAGATATAAAAGGCTTTGAGTAACTCTTTCAATTATTTGAATACGTTTTTCCCAATCTGAAGCATATTGTCTAATAGGATCTGCATATATAAATTAAATCATAAATGATCAGTAACAATGTAAACTAAATGGCTGACACAAAAGCATAAGATTGCAAATAAAATTCTAACCGAAAAGGTAAGAGTCCAAGCTTTTGTTGGGCATGTATTGGTAGACAAGTATCTGTTCATCTTCATCAATGCAAAAACCCAAAACTCGAAGAAGATTTATATGTTGGAGCTTTGCAGTAAGCGTAACCTCATTCTTGAATTCCTCAAACCCTTGAGTGGACGCTTTTGCAAGTTTCTTTACTGCTATTTCCTGTCCATTTGATAGTACACCCTGGCAAAATACACACTTGATAAGCACAAGTTCGTAAAATGATAAAAATCGTAATAAGGTACGGTACCTTGTAAACAGGACCATATCCACCCTGTCCAAGCTTACTTTTTATTGAAAATCCGTCGGTAGCTGCCTCAATAGCGGCCAAAGAATACTCTATCAGATTAGGAACATTGCTATTAAAATCTCTTGCTACTGCTTTATTTACTTTATCAATATTGGGTTCTTTACTGGAGTCTCTCATCCCTGTCAACCAAGAGAAACATAAGAATTGCAGAAAAAGGAACAAAAAATTTGAGTACTGCTAAATTCTTCCTTCGTTGTAAAAGAAAAAAAAAAAAAGGACAACCATTAAAATAGTTTTAAATGAAACAGCAGACATATGTATTGTGAGAAACTTACCATGTAATATGAGCTTTCTCCTCCAGCAGTAAAATATCAAAATTATTCCTACTAGTAGAATAACAGCCGCTGTTGTAGGCAAAAGGATTACTAAAAAAGTCCTCTTGTTTTGTAACTTTTTATTATCTTCTTGAGCAGAAGAATTATTTATA